>JAQFZM010000675.1:0-27111 GCA_034695785.1 Galumna obvia
TGCGATCAATTGATTCTCTCCAATGAAAAGGACCTCAAACTCATTGAAGACATCTATAAGTTGTCCGACAAATACAATGTCTTTCGTCTTAAGGAAAGAATAATTAAAATTCTTTTGGATTTCAAATTTGATTTCAATTTATGGGAAGAAATATTCAAAATTGCATTAAAGTATGAAATCAAAGAATTAGAAGAAATAGTTATGTCTTTTATTGAGAAAAGTATTCATTTAATCGGTGGAGACCTCAATAATAATCGGTTTATGGAAATGTTGGCCAACATTTGCAGTAAAATCTCTTATAAAGTGAGTCATATTTTATCTAAAGTTTTAGTCTTTAATTTATAAACTGTTGTTTTGCACAGAATATGGAATCCGTTATAAAGTTGGCCAGAGATGAGTCCGACAATTATGAAGTGGAAGAACAGTATGTTTGATGTAGTGATCGACGCGAATCATATATTCAGAGCTGTCAAAGAGCTGTTCGTTCAGCTAATGACCATGCCACTATTGCTAAAACTATTGCCAATGACTTAAAAAAGATTTATGGGGACATAACTTTCCAAACGGTTGTTTGGGAACAGAATTATGGCTCTTCTTTTCGTGTTTATCACCCAAAAAATGAATGTTATTTTCGTATTCGTTTCGGAAGACTTATTATTGAAATCTTCACTTCAAAAGTCTAATCATAACAACTCTTATATTTAATTCAATTGAGAGAATATTTTGTGTTAAGAATTATGAATACAATTAATGATTATTTCCTGATTTTAAACTATATTTTTCTCAAAATAATTATTTGTTTTTATAAACTTTGATTCCATTTCTAAAACAATATATTTGTATAAATTCTTCAAAATATTAATAAAAATTAATGATTAGAGACCGAAGAAAATGTTAAATAATATTTAAAAATATCGTTTAAACACAATTAGAATTCAATAATTAACTCAAAAGGCTTTAAAGTTAGTTAAAAGGTTTTTCATTTAATAAAAATAAAACAGAAAATTAATAAAATAAAGTTTCATATCATTAAAAAAATATATATAGAAATAAAGTTATTTAAATAATTAAAACAAAATTAATTAAATGTCAAAACATATAAAAAATTAATCACGTTTTGAAATAATCTGATTTTATGGAAATACAATTAAATACAAATTAAAAATAAAGTTAAGAATATATTACTTCTGAAGGGATGAAAATGAGTGCAGAAACAACAAAACAATATATAAATCCATTTTTCATATCTAAAGCACTCTCTTGAGATGGTATAAAGAGCGTGTTATCATTTACCACAAAAATTACCATGATAATAGTGACTGGGTTACTTTTGCAAATGAGGAAACACTCAATAATTTTATGTCTAATAAATACAGTCTTAGAATTATTATTATAATTGGAATGTTCTCAAACATTTAACCTAGCACTATTGATTATCAACTATTTATTACGAATCTGTAAGTCTATCATATGATCAAGATCAAAATTTTATTATCAAATTAAAATTTATTAACAAATTAGATATGATAATGTAACAAGATTATCTAAAATTTGTGGACCACTTTTACAGCTCATAATTCAATTTTCAAATAAATATAAAGTCCGGTATGTGTTCTAAATTGTATCTAGAACGTTTATTCATATCTAACTATAATATATATTAAGTATACAATTGATAGTACCTCCGAAATCGACGGAAGAATTGCTCGAAAGAGTGGTAACTCAAGAGATTAGTATTCTATTGATTCCATTTAAAGCAAATGAAAATATAAGATATACCTATTCTTTTAGCTTGATGCTTGTAAAATTCAACTATAGTGATGCGATTGACTTCTTTTAAATGGGTACATTTGTTTCAAGAATTGTAGAGGGTAATTACCCACTGTTCCTATTCTTAAAACCTTTTCAAAATAAAATTTGGCTAACAATATTTGCCTCGATTATTCTCTGCTCATTTATATCTTCAGTAAATTATAGAAATTTTAATAAATTCTTTGAAATTGTGTCGAATTGTTTTAATTTATTATTTTGGAAATCAATTCAAAGCCTTAGGTTTAAATTGAATTCTGAGCTAATATATGGTGTTTGGCTCATATCGTGTTTTTATTTATCGATTGTATTCACCGCATATTTTATGGATTTTATGATAACCGGAAAACCATTGATTAAAATCAATTCTTTAGAAGAGTTGTCACAAACTAAAGATATTAAGGTATATGTGAGAGAAGGAAATTCATTGCCCACATTTGTTGAGAGCGACACAGATTTATAGAAAGAACTTAAGGATAAAATTGAATTCTATATGGAAAGAGATTTTCTGTTCCAACAAATTCTTCCCGGTTTAAGAAACGGGACAATGGCTTTCGTGGAAGTGAGACAAACACTTTATATTGATTTAAAAAAATAAATGATTGGAAAAATGTTGGCACAAATGAGCCAAAATTCATTGATTTGGTGCACATCTCTGAAGACAGCGAAGGATTAGATCCTTATTTTATTTTCATTAATGAAAACACTGACAGTTTGTTATTACCCGCCTTAAATAAGATGTAGCTATAAATATTTGCAAGTTCATTTTATTTTAATTTTTTTAAAATTAATTAAAATTATTATATCTGTTCGGGAATCCGGTCTCTACCGTAGATGAAGTGATGACGTTTGGATTAGTAATACTATTACAGTGAAACCCGTTTATAACAAGTCTTCGGGACCGGACAAATGACTTGTTATAACCGGGACTTGTTATAAACGTTTTGAACAATAATAGTGTTTTTAATATTAATATTAAGATTTAATAATAAGAATACATTGAATGGCATCAAAGCTTAATTAATAGTCACTTTTAGGAGGAAAAATCAGTAATTAATGTCTGTTTTTGATATATTCTTGAGTTTAAAATTTGTTTCTTCAATGAATTCAAGAATTGATAGTCAAACAATTGATAATTTATTTAACTCTTGAAACACAATCAAATTTAATGCTTATAATTTATAAGTTATAATTTATAACTTATAAACAATGTTTACAACACAAAACAAAAACACCTTTAAAATTTTTTTACTGTTTCTCTTATGACTTGTTATAACCGATAAGTTTTATATGTAAAACATAGTATCCGTTCCTTACTTAGGCTTGTTATAAGCGGGGACTTGTTATAACCGGGATTGTTATATCCGACACTTTTATAATAGAAAAACCACATTTGGTTCCCGTTCCTAAGAATTGGCTTGTTATAAGCGGGGACTTGTTATATCCGGGCTTGTTATAAACGGGTTTCACTGTATTAAATATTAGAGCTTATAGGAATTTTTAAAATATGCGCTTAAAAATATGAGCTAGTAAAATCTATTTAGTTAAAATATATCGGGATATAATTCAAAAATTAAAAAAAAATAGGAAGGGTAGGTTTTTTTAAAACATTTTGTTAAAGAATTTTTTGCTTAAGAGGGGTACTCTAATACCCTACTCTCCCTTAATTGACCATCATCGACAATTAGCAAACTTGAGTTTACATACCTTTCGTATTACAGGTTTTAATCTTAAAATATTGGCGACTCGTCTGAGACATACATACGGTTTAAAACAAAATATTAAATACAGATCAATGTTTTGACCAAATGTTGTATATTTATTATAATAGTTTCAAATAAATAATAGTTTAATTAAAATATTTGATTCAAAATAAGGTTTTATTATAGTTTGAAAATTATCCTAGCTAAATTGATTTGTCTTTCTATTGTATAAAAGTAGTGTCGAGAATAGCTCTAGTTTTGAATCGATAGAGTCCTCTTCAAATTACTTTAGGTGAGGTTTACACTTGTACTTGTACTTGTTCATCTAAATATGTATGAAATAACAAGTTTCTTTCGAAAAAAAATGAGATTTTAATATTTTCATAGGAATTTTATTGTCATTTATTACTAAAATTTTATTTTCAAAATAAAAAAATTCTAAAATCTTTCAAAACTTTTATTAATGATCTATGAATTAGTAATTGACTTAAGAAAATAGTAAATCATTTCATAAATCAATAAAAATTTATTAAATAAAATGAAATTTGAATGAGAGCTAAAATTTACAGAAATGCATAACTTAAAACTTAATTTGAGCATGTTCACTTACATTAAATTATTATATGTTATGTTAAGATCTTTAGTCATGAAACCTTTTAAATATTTGTTTAATTGAACATGCTCAATCAAAATTAGATGTATAGTTAAGAATCGATACGCTAGAAATATGTAATCATAGCGTTTAACCAAATATTGACCCCTAGTTCTTATTGATGCCAATGATTTCTCAACTGTAGTGACTATACATTCGTGATATGTTTTTCTACTATTTTTAAAATTGTACCCTCATTCATTTTAACTTGGAGAGAGAGAGAGAGAGAGAGAGAGAGAGAGAGAGAGAGAGAGAGAGAGAGAGACTATCATTTTATTGTCATTTGATATAATGACCCAAAATTGAGTAATAATTTATTAAAACAATTAGTTCTTAAGTTAAGATCATTGGAAGAAAAGTAAAGTAAACACTGATTTTGTTCTTCGTTTTTGTTTGAAATCAATTAAAATACATAATTAAGTTAATATTCATTATAGTTACTGTTCTTTACAAGAATAAAGAAAAGAGTAATTATTGAAAACAGATATTAAACACGAAATTTGTGATGAAATACTGCTTAAAACAAATTATTTGGACCAAAGAGTCATTTATCGACGGATTCCGTTTTGCCCCTAAAATCTGAAGAACCAATACCTACCACAAAGAAAGCCTAGAGCAAAAATATCCTAAAAAATGATTTTATGCTCATTTAATAATTAACAGAAGAATTATTAGTCATAACATATTACAGATTTTATTCAAATTAGTCTATTCAATTTAGTCTCCAGTTATACATTAATTACAAATAAGTTATTACCAAAAAGATATTGAAATTATTAACGATTATTGGATTTTGTTTTTGTTTCAAAATTATTAACTTTTTTAAAATTTAATGATTTTTCAAAGTTTTAAATATTTATAAGAAGTATAACTCATTTAAATCAAGAAATAAATGATAACAAAATATTAATTATTAGTTTATAAAAGGGTAAAAGTTATAAACATAAAGAGATTTAACAGTAAATTTTCATAATTACTTCAATTATTTAAGAAATTATTGTAAAATGAGCAATAAATTTGTCAATTGAAGTATTGAACTCTTATTTTGTTCTAAGTTTACATTTAAGTCAAGAGTTATTTTTCAATTACTTTGAAAAACAAAAGTAATTATTGAATAAATAATAAAATTTTCACCAAGTTTATATAGATAAGATTGAATAATTAATATTCTAGAATAAGTTTTAATTAAAACCACTTATATTTTATTAGTAATAAATTATTACGATTTGTGTTTCGCTTAATTTTATTCTGAAATAATCTCTAAAAAATATGAATTTCATTTAATAATTAAAAAATTGATTAATAATTATTTTATGTAATAATATTACAATATTTGTCAGAAGATTTGTGCGCAAAAATTTTATCACTGATATGAAAATAAGCAAGATCACTTTATTTAAGGGTTAGATAAAGGGTTAAACTTAAGTATAAAAATTTCATTCAAGAATTTTATTCGCGAAGTTTGTTACTGTTATTCTAGGTAATTTGTTGTACACCATACCTGACAAATATAAGCTACTCTTGCTTGCTGATCCGATGATTCACAGTATTTTTTCAACAAATTAAACAAGATTGTTATATTGAATTTTAAAGATATAAGGAACAAAATTTGCAAAGATTTGATGAAATCATTGAATTTTAGTTTAAATTTGAAATTAATTAAAATGTATTCTTATATTTTATATAAGGTTTAAATAAAACATTATTTTAATCTACAAATTCTTGAATTAAAATAAATTAAAAATTCAAAAAAGAAAATTATTCCAAAATATTAAAAAAAAATAATTTAAAATAATAATTAAAACAATATTCATAGCATTAGGACATAAAATAAGTTTTCTTTTTCAGATGAATTTCATGACTTTCTAACAACAGTTTTAAATCGTTGAACTCTATTGCCGTCTGAAGAATAATTTAAGTTTAAACATGGAATAATTTACCTAGGATATATGACATTTGATCAGAACATTTATCGGAGTTTAATATTAAGTTAAACTTTATATAACTCTTAGAAGTGTCGCACAATTTTAAGATTCAAAATTAATAATAAAAATAATGTTTTAATTAAATTTTATTCGAATTTAAATATTGTTTTATTTTAGTTTAATTAAATTAAGGTAAAAATAATATCATTTTTGAACGTTATCCTAGCTAAATTAATCCATGTTTCTATCGGTACAAAAGTAACGTTTAAACTTAAATTATTCTTCAGACGGCAATAGAGTCCATCGATTGCCGTCTGAAAACTCTTATTAGAAAAAGTAATTTATGTCGTAAAAAAGCAAAACTCCATTAAATGAAAGGATAGTCACTATCCGATAGTGGTAGGGGTGATATCCAGTTATTTATCTAAAAACAGTTCTAAAAGTAGTAATAACCCAATGAAAGTTCGACATGTGTTGACCTTCACATCAAAAGTCACGTAAAAGTCACCCAAACTTTTTGTTTTAAGAATTAGAATTTAAGTATTTTGTATAATCCTTGATATGACCTTAATATTCATTGAACTCATAATAGTTTCCATTAAAAGTTTTAAATTCATTTTATTTGAACTAAAATTTTTGACATTTATTTTACTAAAAATAATATTTAATATACATTCCTTTAATATCTATTTATTTGAATTTTGAATAAAATTTTGAATCAAATAATTTGGTGAAAACCAGTTACAATGATTTTCATAAGAATGACCAAGTTACTGAGTTACTCGTTAAGTATAACTTATCTTGTTTGACAAATATTTTAATTTTCTTATTTGTTCTTAACTTTGAATAATTGATGTCAAAAAACCCATTAAAAAAATAAAATAAATTTCTTTTTCTTTTAAAAGAATGATCACAAAAACACTAACACTAACTTTTATCCCTATTTTTCATTAATTATATGTAATTACAGATTGACTTCTGTTTAGTAATGAATGATTGGTCGATGAAAATGAAAGTATTAAGAATATTAAAGATTCAATGGGACAGTGCAATAGGTTAAGGCAGAGGAGGCACCGCTTTAACTATTATAGGACTGGCTGTCCAACAGTGGCACAATACTATAGCCCCATAGAATTCAAGTACGACTGGATTTGGATCACTTTACGCGAACTGTGAGTCGAAATGAGTGCGAGTTATGAAAAGAGCAGTTATCTAATGATCAGAACCACTTTCACTCTCAGTGCCCACAAATGAACATCACTTCTCAATCTTCTAAACAGTACAGAGTTTTTAGAGTATTTCTTTTCATCATTTTTAAAACTATTTTGAAGTGAAAACTATTTTATATATAAATTTTTATTTGGTTTCAAATTTTAGTTAAAATATAGTTTTCTAAAACTCTTCTGATTTTCGATAATTCGCTTTAATTTTATTTTAATTTTTTAAAAATAAGAATTCATTAATAGAAAACTCAAAAGAGTTTTCATTTAGTTCTTTTAAAAAATGGCAGACGAATCGCCCATTCCTGAAATATCGGAGGGCGCGGGTATGGACACTCATGTGAGTTACCCGCGGCCGGAGCCCAAACCAATGCCAAGGTTTGAAGTCACTGATGATATCGTAATCAGTGGTATCGCCGGAAGATTTCCTGAATCCGATAATATGGATGAATACGCAGACAATCTGTTTAATAATGTGGATATGGTTACTGCAGATGACAGACGATGGCCCGTCGGTCAGTCATATATATGTTGTTTAATGCAAATAATTTATTTTTATTTAGGACTAAACGATGGTTTGGGTGCGCGAACGGGAAAAATCAAGAATATCGACAAATTTGATTCATCGTATTTCAGTACTCTCACACTTTTGGCTGATTCAATGGATGCCCAAGCTCGTATTATGCTTGAAACTACCTATGAAGCCATTGTCGACGCTGGGGTCTGTCCTCAAAGTCTTAGAGGAACTAAAACTGGAGTTTATGTTGGAATCAATACCGTGGGTAAGCCACAAATAAGCCACTAAATTTCTAGTATTGCATTTAAGATGGTCATAAAAAATGATCAAGGTATATTGTTTTATGATTTGTCTATAAATTAGATCATAGATTCTAATAATAAAAATAGGACTGAAGTCAAACCTAACCTCAATTACTTATGATTTTTCGGAATAGAAATGAGTCCTATGAGAGTCTCTCGAAGGCATACATGTATACAATAAATAGTTTCACAAGAAAATAGGTTCGGATCGCAATTCATAATTAAAAACTTTAAAAATAGTCACATATTCTTAGTATAAATCGAAGAGAAAATTGCTCTGAGGTTTGTGTCTGAGAAAAAATTATCCCAAACTTAGATCCAATCTCTTAAATGCTTTCACTTTACATATCTTTCACATAATGTGTAAACATTTTATTTATTGTTGAAAATAACTAAATCTGTAACACTTGAGCCAAGATTATTTCAAAATATTACAAATATTTAATTCATTAATTAAACACATCTTTTTATTTCCCATTGAATGCAATATTAATTTTATAGCTCTCATAATATCTCATAATATTTCATAAGTATCTCATTAAATCTTTTTTTTTGTGAAAAAATTGTCTAGGTTATATTGTAAGTGTTTAATTTTGACAGAATTTTAATTAATGAGAGACAAAGGTTTAGTTGAATTACTATTAGTAGCATGCTAATTTATTGAATATTTCATTTGTTTTTGTTGATTATTTCATTAATTGAAGTTAATTTTAAATATAATTCTTGAAATTATTAGAATTATATTTCTATTTGATAAGTCATTCGATGATATAATATGTGTCCACACATTTTCCTCATTTTAAAATGTTTATTGAATTAATAAAAGTTTAAATTAAGTTTTAATTAAAAATTAAGAGTTTAATCATAATTTTTTTGTTGAGAAAACTATTGTTCAGTTTTATGTGATCTAATTATGTTTTTAACGATTAATTATCCCTAAAGAGTTAAATAATGAACTAGATAATTTTTGTTTTACATTTAGCACTCACTTATTTTCTCAATAATTTCATTATTTAGTTCATTAGTGATTCGATTATTATTATTATTATTATTTTAGTTCATTATTTAACTTTTCGTTGATAATTAACTATTGAAAAGTTAATCAAATTATTAACAAGCTAATAACTTATTAATAAGCTAATTAGCTTAATAAGTAAAATAGAATAAAAATACGAGAAAATAACGTTAACACAAAAGAAAATCACTTTACTTTGTAGTATCAAAACTGAAAGACAAAACTAAATATTGGTTATTGAAAATGCACTCAGTCATAGCCATGGGGGTTAAGAGGATAACCCCTAGGAAGAAAAAAATTGTCCCACAAAAATGCAATAAATCCTCTTAATTTTCTTACTTTTTGAGCTTAAATTTGATATTTTTCTCAAATTCTAGGCTTAAAATTTATTAATATTTTATTTTAAACAAAAAGTCAAACTTTAAGCAAAAATTAAAAATTATAACTTATATAACTTGTAATTTAAAAGTTTTTGTGTTGCCATCACTGAAATACAGGGATGGCCATCTGAGAGGGATATACAAGCCCAAATACCCAAATATATGTAGCCCAAATACCCCCCTGTGATCGAGGGGGTACCGCCCGAGGCATCGACGAGAAAAACAAATAAACTTTAGTAATATTTTATTTAAATTTAATAATTAATTCTAATATTATTAATAAAATTAATTTAAATTAATAAACACTTTATTTGTGATTACTTTAAAGACTAAATGACTTAAAAAGACTTTAAATTAAAACATTTTAAAAGAATTGAATTAATAAATGATTTATTGAAAGCGTGTGCCGATGGTTTACCTCAGGATGACTATAATGACTGTCGAAGAAAAGAAGCGGCGCTTTGGGTTTACGGCAGTTCAAAGGCATTGTATGCCAACAGAATATCCTTTTTGTTTGACTTCCATGGTCCTTCTACTCTTATTGATACGGCCTGTTCTGCATCGATGGTAGCCCTAACTAATGCTCTTCAAGATATCCGAACTGGAAATTGTGATTCGGCCATAGTAGCCACGGGTAATTTAACCCAATCTCCGTTCTCTAATGGCATCTATCAGTCCATTGGTTTGTTGGCGTCCGACGGAAAGTGTAAAGTATGGGACAAAAAGGCCGACGGATTCGTCCGATCGGAAACAGTGGGCGCTCTCTTTCTTCAAAAGAAACCGGAGGCCAAACGAATATATTGTACTGTTCTTCACGCAAAGACAAACACCGATGGCTTTAAATCTATTGGTCTTTTCTCTCCGTTTTGGTTAAGACAAAGAGATTTAATGATAGAAACGTTTCACGAGGCGGGGGTCGACCCAAATGACATTAAATTCTTTGAATCTCACGGAACGGGAACTAATGTCGGGGATCCACAGGAGGCTAAAGCCATTGCAGACGCCTATTGTCACGACCGGAAGGTTTGTATAAAAATCTGAGATTAGTTTAATGTTTTGGAAATTTATTTTAGGAACCGTTACTTCTGGGGGCCGTCAAAAGTAATTTGGGTCACTCAGAGGGCTCTTCTGGTCTCTGTTCTATTGCCAAAGTAATCGTTGCATTTGAAAACAAATGTATTCCGGCTAACCTTCACTTCGAAGATCCCAAACCTGAAATCGAATGTGTGGTCAATAAGACACTGATTCCGGTTATGAAAAACACTCCATTCGAGAACGGAATCGTTGGCGTCAATTCGTTTGGTGTGGGCGGAGTCAACGCTCACGCATTGCTTAAGTCCAACGATAAAGAGTTGTCGCCCGAAGACTACAAAATTTGTGATCCAATTCCAAGATTAGTGAATGTCAGCGGAAGAACTGAAGCGGCGGTTAATCATATCTTTGATTTTATTGAGAAAAATCCAAAGAAAGTACATAAAGACTTCTTAGCAATTCTTAATGAAGGAATGAAAACGGGTGTCATTAAAGGTTCTTCGAATTTCCCTCATCGAGGGTTTATGATTATCACAGAGAAACCCATAGAAGAAGTTACTGAAGATTCCACTGAAGATTCCAATAAAGTTAAGTACGAATACCAGCGAACAGTTGTGGACTCAATGAGACCGAGTCCTGTTTGGCTCTTATTCTCAGGAATGGGAAGTCAGTGGACAGGAATGGCTCAAAAATTAATGCCGATTAAGACTTTTGCGGACGCTTTAAGACGTTGTGCCGACACTTTAGAGCCGTTTGGAATCGATTTAATGCACTTATTATTGAGTGACGACGATATGGCCCTAAAGATGAGTCCAACCAATGCTTTCGTTGCGATCACTTCTATGCAATTAGCGCTTTACGACACCTTTTGCTTACTCGGCTTTGAAGTGGTCGGCATTATTGGCCACTCTTTTGGTGAAGTTGCCTGTGCTTATGCTGATGGATGCCTTACTTTAGAACAGGCAGTTCTCACCGCTTATTGGAGAGGAAAAATTGTGGAGACTTCAAAGCTTCCCAAGGGTATTTCTCATATTTAAGGTCAACTTAATTCTTATTAATTGATTGTAAGGTATGTTGGCTGCCGTGGGAATGACCTGGGAGGAAACCAAAAGACGTTGTCCAGAAGGTATTGTTGCGGCGTGTCATAATGGCAAGGATTCGGTAACCATTTCTGGTCTCTACGACAATATGTCTAAATTCGTGGAACAACTCAAGTCTGAGAATATCTTTGCTCGAGAAGTAGCCGGAGGTGATTATCCATATCACAGCCCTTTCATGAATATTGTGGCGCAACAATTACTCGATTCTCTTAATTTGGTTATTCCCGAACCTAAACCTCGAAGCGAGAAATGGGTTTCCACTTCTTTTCCAAGAGAACAGTGGGATTCAGAAAAGGCTAAATTTGCTTCAGGTTTGAAACCTTTTAAATGAATGTTTTCTAAACAACTCTTGAATTATAGGCGAATACTTTACAAATAATTTGATATCTCCGGTACTCTTCGACGAAGGAATGAGAGAAATCGGCAAAAACTCATACGTTGTTGAAGTGGCGCCGCACTCACTCTTTGAGTCTATTTTCAAGAGATGTTTCCCAGCGCTCACATATACCGGTTTAATGAAGAGAACTGAACTTGATAATATGATCTTTTTCTTATCTTCTATTGGACGACTCTATACTCTTGGTCTAAACCCAACCATTGAGAATCTGTACCCGAAGGTTGAGTGGCCTGTTGTGAGGGGAACGCAATCAATCAGTTCTCTCTTTAAATGGGATCACGAAAGGAGTTATGCCGTCAAGAAATTCCCAGAATTTCATAACTACGCGACGGCTTCTGATTTTGTAATGAAGTTCTCATTAATAGAATCCGATTGGAATTTCCTTAAAGATCACGCCGTAGACGGAAGAGTACTCTTTCCGGCCACCGGTTATCTATTTATGGCGTGGAGACGATTGGCTGCAATGAAAGGTCAGCCATGGATGAAGACTCCGGTCCATTTTGAAAATGTTCGGTAAATAAACATTTGATTTTAAAAGATTATTCAATTAATTACGAATCAATTCCTAATTATATGTTTTTCATTGAATTCTATATTTTTCGACAGTTTTTTTAGACCAACTCTTCTCTCAGAATTGGCTGAAGTCAAGTTCGTAATTCGAATATTAGAGGGAACGGGAGATTTCACAATATCTGAGAACAACGCCATCGCCTGCACCGGAAAAATATCAGTTCCAGAGGATAATATTCTTGAAATGCAGGACCAATTGTCAAATGAAATCAATGAAGAAAAAGACGACGAAAAAATGCATGAAATCCTCTTTAATAAAGACATTTACAAAGAGTTGCGAATTAGAGGCTATGATTACGGACCAAAATTCCAGGGACTCATTGAGGCCAGAGGTGACGGTCGATATGGAAAGGCTAAATGGACGGGTCATTGGATCAGTTTTCTTGATTCTGTCCTTCATTTAGCACTGGTCGCACTTCCAATTCGTGCACTTTTTATTCCGATTGGTTTCCAATCGATTCGATGCGATCCTAATATCTTATATGAAGCCATAGAACAGGTCAAGAAAGAAAAGGAAGAGGAAAAGGTTGAAGAAGAAGAGAAACCGGAATTCTTTTATTTCCAGGAAAAGACTAAAGTGAAACCTATCGATGAACTGAATCTGGAAGAAGTAGATGTTATCAAAGGAAATGAACTGATTAGTGATATGAGACCCGATTTGTCTAAGAATGAAACCGATGAGGCAGACGCTATGGTTAAACAACATATTAAACACCATTTGGGTTCTGGAGAAGATAAAATGGCGTCAGAAATATTGGGAATTAATAACTATGGAGTCGATAATGAAAAAGTAGATGAGGACAAGATTTCTATACTTCCCGTCACTTTCGATCTCAACTTTAGATCAATTGTTACCAAAGGTCTTGAGGTCAAGGGTTTTATACCAGTAAGTGTACCGCGAAGACCCGGACAACAAGGACTCACTCTCGAGAAATATGAGTTCATTCCAAACTTCGAGGACTGTGCAATAGAAAGTCCTTTTAAAGAGTCATTTGTCGAATACATATCCGTTTGTTCGACTTTAGCTGAAAAGGTGACCCAAATTAGTCCAAAAGTGAGTCCTCTCCAATTGAATGGCTATAAATTGGCGGACGAGTCACTCGTCAAGAAGTACACTGACGTACCCGACGACAAGTGGCGACTCATGAAAGTATTCAAAGAATTAATTGATCTCAAAGTTGATCCAAATTTGAATTCAATTGAAGACCAAAAGAAAGAACCGATTATTTTGGAGAATGCAATCAAAGAAATCATTGAAAAGAAAGAAAACAATTTATCGATGGATTTGATCGCATCGATCGCTACAAACGAGAGGTTTATCCGTCCGTTTATAGACATCGTTATCGAGAATATAAACGATAAGACACAGATTAAAGTATTAGAAATGACTCCCAATAAGAATGTTGTCGCCCATCAACTCATTGAGAAGATTAAAGCGTCGCTCATCGGACAGATTAATGTCGATTATATGATTGCAATTCCTTCGTCCACAACAATACCAGAAGAGACCAAATCTTTGAATTTAAAAACTCTTGAATGGGATTTGAATACAAACCAATTCATTAAAGATATGACAGCTCTCGATCTCTTAGTCTACAGAATGACTAATAAAACAATCAATTCTTGGAAAATAGAGGATCAGATTCAAGAGTTAAGCGATGCTCTTAAGGTTTGCTAAACATTAAAGAAATTAAAAATTAATTATGAATTTATAATTTCCAGTTAAATGGGTTCTTGTTTGTGACGGGACGTTCAAAATTAACGCCTCCCGAGAATACTTTATACCAACTTTTAGGTGAAGAATCATCCGATGATTTGTTGTCCGCCAATGAATTGGATCATTTCATCGAATTAGCGTCAAAGGGAGGGCTCCAACTAATTGGAAGAAAATCTGATTCATATTCGACATCAATCGCTGTCTTTCGCAAAGTAGTGAACGACAGATCTGAAGCACTCACTGTTAACATAACTTTAGGCCATTACGAGGATTGGGTCGAACCCTTGAAAACTATTTTGTCGACTAATAAAGAATCCGAAACTCCTAAAACCGTTTGGCTCTTTGCAAACGATTCTTCTATTAATGGAGTGATTGGTCTCTTGAATTGTCTTCGTTTAGAACCGGGCGGTAATCATATCCGCTGTATCTTTGATTACGACCAGAAGTTACCAAAAGAACTGAATTTCAATGAACAACCCTTTTGTGATTTACTCAAAACTGATTTAGTTATGAATATCTTCAGAGATGACAAATGGGGAACACAACGACATATTCTTTTACCAGAAGAACAGGAAACAATTGAGACTGAGCATGCTTATCTTAATGTTGTCACGAGAGGTGATATGTCAAGTCTTAAATGGTTTGACGCTCACCACAAATATTTTCCGAGTCTACCCGAAAATGCAAAGAAAGAACAGGAGGTTCTCTGCAATGTCTACTATTCGGCCCTTAATTTCAAAGTAATTATAATTTAATTTAAAATTATATTTAATGTAATAATTATTGTGTTTTAGGACGTGGTTTTAGTTTCTGGCAAAATTCAGCCTGGTCCTGAAGGAGCTCTTTTTGATTGTATAATAGGTTTGGAATTTGCGGGCCGTCGGAGTGATAACGGGAAACGTGTGATGGGAATGGTTCCCTTTAAAGGTATCGCTACTACACTTCTTACATATAAAGACTATCTATGGGATGTCCCTGATCATTGGAGTCTCGAAGATGCAGCCACTGTTCCAGTGGTTTATACAACAGCCTATTATGCGCTTATAATGAGAGGAAATTTAATGGAAGGAGAATCAGTTCTTATTCATTCGGGAGCGGGTGGTGTCGGACAGGCGGCCATTTTTATTTGTCAGAGTATGGGATGTGAAGTATATGTAACGGTCGGTAACGACGAGAAGCGAGAGTTTATAAAAAATAAGTTCGGTATCGATGACGCGCACATCGGTAACAGTCATGACGTGACTTTTGAGCGACAGTTTATGACTGTTTCCAAAGGAAAAGGAATTGATGTCGTCCTTAATTCTTTGACTGAAGACAAACTTCAGGTATTGTTTAGAATCACTTCTGTCTAATAGTTATTGTTTTGTATTTAAGGCTTCTCTCAGATGTTTGGCACCGAACGGACGGTTCCTCGAAATCGGCAAATATGATATGCAAATGAATAAATCTTTAGGACTCTTCGCTTTTCTCAATAATATCTCATTCCATGGCGTGGGTCTCGACTGTATCTTCCGAGAGGGACCCTCTTCTAAAAAATTGAAGGCATTTATGAAAGAAATTACTCGACTTTTAAACGATGGCATTGAAAGGGATGTCGTTAAACCTATTGAAAGGACGGTATATATCACAACTCAGGCCGAACAGGCCTTTAGATATATGACTACCGGTAAACACGTGGGAAAAGTATTAATTCAAATAAGAGAAGAAGAGGAGGAAAAGTTTGTTGTGGTTCCCAAACCACTAGTTGTGAGGGCAACCACCAGAACGTGGTTCCATCCCTTAAAGGTTTTTTATTATTAATTATAATTGTCTCTAATTTTTGGTTTTTTTTCTTTCAAAGACTTATATCATTGTCGGAGGTTTGGGAGGTTTTGGTCTTGAGTTGGCGTATTGGACAGTATTACGCGGCGCTAAAAAATTAGTGTTGACCTCAAGAACTGGTATTAAGAATGCGTATCAAAAGTTATATCTCAAACGATTCAAAGAATTTGGAAAACTTATTGAAGACTATAAAATCGATTTAACCGTTTCTACGAATAACTTAATTAGTTTAGAGGGAACTCAACAACTGATATCTGAGGCCAACTCAAAAGGACCCGTCGGAGGAGTTTTTAATTTAGCGCTCGTTTTGAAGGACGCTTTCATTGAAAACCAAACGTCCGAAACATTTAAAGAGTGCTGCGAACCAAAACTCGATGGTCTCATCCATTTGGATAAAGTAACGCGAGAGGAATGCCCTCAACTCGACTATTTCGTAGCCTTTTCTTCATTGACAGCCGGAAGAGGAAATGCGGGTCAAACTAATTATGGTTTCGCCAATTCTGGAATGGAAAGAGTCTGTGAAAAGAGAAGAGCTGATGGTTTGTATCATTAAATATATTTTTAAAAAAACTTATTCCTATTCTGATTGTTAGGACTGCCCGGACTTTGCATACAATGGGGACCAATCGGTGACGTCGGTATTGTTGCGGAACAGTTGTTGGCCAGCGATGATAAGGCAGATATGATGAAACTATTCGCTGGTATTATTCTTCAACGCATATCTTCGTGTTTGGATGTTTTGGACCGTTTTATGCAAATACCGATACCAACTCTGGCCTCTACAGTGATAGCAGACTTAGATAACCAAGCTATGGCATCTGAAGATGAAGTCCTTCAACAGTTATGCAATCATTTGGGTATTGATAAGCGACCAAATGATGAAACTCTGGGCGACGTCGGACTCGACAGTATGGCTGCCGTTGAAATACAACAAAGACTTGAAAGAGATTATGATATTTCTTTGGCCTTATCTGACATTAAAAAGATTACTGTCGGAGAACTTAAAGAGTTTAGAGACGGAAAGAAAGAAAGTCTAAAACAATACGCGGCTGACATAAAGAAGGCTCGAGCTAATCTCTCACAAATCAAATTCGATATCCCTAACGAACAGACATCACTTCTAAATGATGTTAAAAACGGTCAGTCATTCAGTCAGTCATTTCTATAAAATGAGTTTTAATTATTTTGTTTTACAGGAAAACCGGTTTTCTTTTTGCCTCCAATTGAAGGCATTTTTGAAGCGCTCAGATGTTTGGCCAAAGAATTGGATCGACCGGTGGTCGCACTTAATTGGATGAAAACATATCACGAACTCAAAGATATTAAAAGAGTCGCCCTTTTCTATAAAGAAAAATTAAGACAAATAGCACCCGAAGGCAACTATGATGTGGTCGGACACTCATTCGGTGCTGTTATTGGTATTCAAATGTGCAGAAAAAAGGCTCCCCTCAAGTCTTTAGTACTATTGGATCCGTTCGATCCGACGGGACTTCAGAATCCCGACTGGAATATAGACGAAAGGTTTGAAATGGTGTTCACATACCTTAAGGCATACATTCCCGAAAGAATTATAAATCAGATACAAAAAGAAGTGATGGAAATTAAAGGAGAACAGGCACGTATTACCAAGCTCATTGAACTATTGAAACATTACGGGGGGAAACACTTACACGGAAAGGATGTCGACGACATTATCAGAGGCTCTTTTGAGAGGGCAGATATGGTCATCAAATTCAAGAAGAAGAATATCGAAAAAATGAGATCAGTTTCTCAAACCACTCAAACAAAAGTGGTTAAGAAAGAGATCAAAAAAGTGACCACTGATGTCGCTCTCGTCAAACTTCTTAAAACAGAAGAAGACTTCCAGGCCTTACAACAGGAAGTTCTCGATAGCTATGGAGTCAAAAGAGAGGTATTGACTAAAAACTAATTATTATAATTATAAAAAAATGTAAGAATTTCTTACGATTTTACACAACTCAGTTGACCACTACTGTGGTATGACAGACAGTACTGGCACAGTAGTGGTCAACTCAGTTGTGTAAAATCGTAAGAAATCCTTACATTTTTTTATAATTATGTGCTTGCACAACTACCAAAAAATTATCTTGATAATTATTATAAGTTTTCTAAAACACTTTATTTCTTTTAAAAGGAAATTCTGGGACGTTTTGATATATATACTGTCCATGGTACTGA
Source organism: Galumna obvia (assembly GCA_034695785.1). Lineage (NCBI taxonomy): Eukaryota > Metazoa > Arthropoda > Arachnida > Sarcoptiformes > Galumnidae > Galumna > Galumna obvia. The sequence goes on from JAQFZM010000675.1 coordinate 18,360, forward strand.
AGCCGACTTTATGACTACACATTTGCAAACAATTAAAGAAGTGATTATACAAAAGATTGAAAACAATTCCTAAACACTATTTTTATAATTTGAAAATTTTTATTCTCTTAAGAAATGTTCAAAACTTTGATTTTTTAAAAGAATTTTTTGAGTGAAATATTTTTTTTAATTTTTTATTTTTTTATCGTTTGTTTTTTCGCACAATTTTTATATATTGTCTGCACTGAAAACTCATACAATTTAAATGAAAAATCTGTGCCTTTTTATACCCAATTTTATTATAATTATAATAATTTTAGAAAAATGTTATTCGATTCACAAAATAAATGTTTGAATAAATTTGTATTTAAACTCAAATAAACAGAAATTTTCTAATAATAGACTAATAAATGAATAAATGATAGAAGTTTTAAATGACAATTAAATAATAAATAATAATAAACGAAAAATAAATACTTGTTTTGAATATCAATAAATAAATGAATTATCACTCGAAAAGCCAGGAAAGATCATCGGTTTTGGTGGGCGTCGGCCGTCCTTTCATAATATTCTGGGCGCGAATGTCTTTCTTTCCGTAAGTCTTAAGAGGTATTGTCTTTAACTTCTTTCGTAAGCGTTTGTCTTTGTCTACATTTTTGATGTCATATTCATCTGATTCGGTGTCGAATGTCTTTTGTTTGTGTATTGAACTCATGTTAACCTTAAGGGGAGAATCGATATGTTTAGAGTCTTTCGTTTGTTTTGGAACTTCTTTTTTGTTTTTAATAAGTCTTTTGCCAACCATTTCATAGACACTATCACTGCTATTACTATCATTGAGTTTAAATATATTTTTCCCTTTGAGTGCCTTTTCTTGAGAATCACTCTTTGCTTTAGGTTTAACTACTTTTTGTTGAAAAACCGGCGCCACTTTATTGCGAGTTTGACTGCTTTGACTGCCTCTCAATTTCATGTTTTCTTTCAATTCTTGTTTAACGGAAAGAGTGATGTCTTCATCGGATTTTAATTTTGGAGACAAATCCAATGGTTTGACTAAAGAATTAGTGCTTCGATTTGAGATTCGAGTTGACTCTATTGGAGACATGAATTTTGGGGTTAAGACTAACGAGTTGGGCGAAGAAGTGGTCGGACGCATAGCACTAAGAGTCAACTCTTGCAGTTTATGAGTAACCGATTGTTTATCCTTTTCGAGTTGTTCGCACTTTTTAGTCAACTGTTCGACAGAACGTCTCGACCTCTCGAGTTCTTTCTTATATTCATTAATTCTGTCCTCTTTATCTTCAATTCTTTTGCTATAATCAGATTTACAGCTCTCCATAATTTGTGCCATATTTGACATTTGAGTTTCGAGAGAGCGCTCAGATTTCTCTAATTTTGTGTTTAACTCTTCCTTTTCTTTTTTCAAATTTTCGATTTCGGTTTTAAAGACTTCACTCTCAGAACGGGTCTCACAAATTGTTGTTTCCTTTTCTTCATTTAAAACATTCAAATCGTCGATTCGTTTCTCCATTTCTTTAATTTTATCGAAAAACTCTTTCATTTTAGTGTCGAATTCATATTTAAGTTCATTGAAGTCTTTTTTCAGTTTTTCTTCGTTCGATTCCTTTTCATTAATAGTTTCGTTAAGTTTTGACTCCATTTCATCGATAAAAATGATTTTCTCTTCTTTCCATTCAATTAATTTAATGTTTTCGTCACTAATTGTCTCTAATTTAGATTTTAATTCTTCAATAGTATTCTCGAAACTACTAATCAGTGAATCCTTTTCTGTCTGAAAACTTATTTCGATGTCATTTCTTTCGGATTCAATTGATATAACCTTTGAATCTAAAGTTTTATTCAATTGAAGTAAATTTGTCTTTTCTGACAACAATTCATTCCTCTCTTTCTCAAAGTTTTTCACTTTATTCTCAAAATCAACGATCAATTCATTATTCCTTTCAATTTCTATCTTAAGTTTAGCCGTCAATTCTTCCTCTCTTTTAATCAAATCCTTTTCGTTGTTCTCAAAAAATGTAATTTTGTCTTCAAATCCTTTCTTTTGAAATTCAAAATCATTTTTGAATTTTTCTAATTCTTCTCTCATTTGATGATTACTTTCGAGAAACTTATGTTCGGAATCAAACAATTTTTGTTTTAATTCATTGTTTAACTTTTGGGTCAGTTTTTCATTTTCTTTGTATTTATTGAGTTCTCCTAAAAGAGACTCAATTTTATTTTGGTTTTCATTCTTCAAAACCTCAAATTCGTGACTCTTTTTGTCGATATTCATCGAAAAGACATTTAAATCGATATTCTTTTGTTTGATTTCTGATTCGTATTCAGAAACGATATTTTTATGCTTTAGATTTAATTGAGTGAAGAGATTATTCAATTGATTGATATCTTTATAACGATTATCATTAACTAATTCTATGGCATCTTTTACTTCATCCAAAGCATCCAAACGTTCTTCAATGTGTTGGACATAATCCGTAACTTTAGTGAACATATCTCTCGTGTTATTCATTTTATTCATCACTTCTTGTCTTTCATTTATTTCTTCATTTAATTTGAGGCTCAGCTCTGAGTTCTCTCTTCGAGTGGCCGTCAATTTGTTCTCTAAGTCTTCGTTCTTTGTTTTAAGTGTTTTAATGTCTTCATTCTGTCGATTGATCTGCAGTTCAGTCATAGCTTTAAACGTTTCTATTCTTTCGAGTTCTTCGACTACTTTTGTTTTTAAGACATTTGAGTCTTCACTGATTTGTTCAATCGTTGACTCAGAGATCAAACTTTGTGTCGATTTAGTCTTTTGGGGAAAAAAATTGAAATTTCGTTGACTTTTGAACGAATTATTAGTTTCTTCGCAGAAAACACTTCTTTGAGTCGGAGTTGTATTCAATGAGAAAAGCGATGGTTTTGTCAAAACATTTGTATCGGATCTGACCGACAATGGAGTCGACGATAAGAAAAGATTTTCTTTGTCTTCATATGAATTGTTTTGTTGTTTTGGATGTGATTTCGGAAATTTGAACGCAAAGATCGACATTTTTATCAATTTGTGTCAAATTTCTTCACAAAAGTATAGTTTTATTGTAAATCTTTTGAATCGAATTCAAACTTCAAAACAATAGAATAAACGCGCGATTATTAACACAATTATTATTGAATTATATTTATTATAATTATTAATATAAACACATTTAATGTCAAACCTAATGATAAAGAAATGATTAAATCAATGATTAGTTAAACTTAAGACAAAAACAATTGAATTTATTATTTAGACTTCAATTGTGTCACAACTAAAGAATCACAGAATCAGTGAATAACTCTAAACTCAACTCATGAATCACTCATTCATTTAAATTTATTATATTTTTACTAAACAATCGCTAATTAATTAATTACTAATATTGCTTTAATTAAATTTAATAAATGTTTAATTTGTTGTCCCCTAATATTCATTAATATGAAAAGTAAGAAGAGTACCTTGCTCATTTGACTCAAACTTTGTCCAAAAGTATATCTGACAAAAATGTTGAATAGATGGCAGTCATTACTATAACTTCTAAAACACTAATTCTGTACAGAATTATTGTGTAGAGATAACAAAACTAATTGTGTACAAATAACTTCAAAACTATAATTATTATAGTTTTGAAGTTATTTGTCATTTGAATGAGAGTTAACTCTTTTTTTTTTATCTCAAAATTGATTATTAAATTTAAAATTAATTAATAATAAATAAATAAAATAATTTAAATACCTTATAAGGAGAAATCAGTGACCAAATTATAAAATCATAAACTCTTGAATGAATAGAAAATTATGTAAAAGTTATTTATTATTTAAAAATTGGATTTTATTTGAAAACTCATCAAAACATTAAAATTACATTAAAATAGTTTAAATGTTTACCAAAACTCGTCTCATAGTATATAATAAGTAAATATTAATTATAATAATAAATGAAATGAAATAAAGAAAAATGAAAAACACTTCAAAACTATAAAAATCGAAACCGAAATCTGACTCAAAAATCTTTTTGTAATACATTTTTAAAATTCAAAGTTTATAAAAGAGGTGACGATTCCTGTTTCATGGCTAAGAATAAGCAAATACTAAATATAATTGACCCGACCTGAACCAACATCAAAGCAATACAAATGCCTCCGATAGCACCCCCTCTCACCTCAAGGAAACGCCGAAGATTTTCTCCACAACTCTGAATGAATACTCATTTTTAATTAATTATATTAAAAATATATCACTAACTCTTATATTGATGTTATTTGTCCGGATACTATTACAAGAGGCCGGAATATCTTGATTTGACTTTTGGTAATCCAGAAAAGTTTCGGCTCCACAACACTCCAACTGAAAACAATGTATTTCATTAGTTTTGAGAAAACAAAATATTTATCTCTGAATACCTTAAGTTGAATGAGATCTAAGAATCGGCGGGAGTTGTCGTCATACGTACGCCTATCGATATGCCATTTCATCTCTTCAGACAAAACTGTTTGCAACTAAAATTAAAAGGTTATCATTTAAAGATATTCCTCTAGATATGAGATGTCATACTCTGTCTCCGCCGGCAATTTTCCAGACCAGAACTGTAGCCGCGATTTGAAGAATTATTGCGATACCAGTTATTACGAAATACTGAAATTCATTCATTTTATTAATTAATCAAATAAATGTGTGGCAGACATACGGCCAGAAGCATACAGGGGCTCTCCATCGCAGCCCCCAAACATCCCAAAAACCCAACGATCAGAATAAGAGCGGCGGCGGCCATACATAAGTAACAGGCGTTGTAATACCTTTCGATATCCATATTATCAGTATATTCCCAGAGACCTCCATCTCCTCTGACCCAAATCGCTACTCCTAACAGAACTGCACCCAAAGTCTTTACACAAATTATAAATTGAATTAAATATTATTTGAAAATTAAATGAACTGTTTGTTAGTCATATTTAATAAGTCTTTGCTTTAATAAATATTTTAAAATAATAAATATTAAAAGTTTAGTAAAGTTTGTTAAACATTAGCCACACCTTTATTTGCTAACAAACGATCAGAAAAAACTTACCCAGACTAAGAAATTGATGGCAAATATGATGTACTTAATACAAGCGACCGCTGGATCTACTGTTGTCGACATTTCTTTAATATCAATCAACTCTTCATAACATTAAACAAATATACGATTAAATGGACGGAATGGTTTGGTTAGGGCTGAAAGACTCAAGACTTTCAACTGAAAGCAACGGAAATACTCGTCGAATGAGTGAATAATAGCGATAAAAATTTTGATTAAATAACTTTAACAACGTTTCCAATGATACAAATGATACGAATATCGCCATAATCTCTGCTTAAACTTATTATGATTTCATTTCAAAGTTAACACATTCTTTGCAATCGGAAGTCACTGACAAACATTCAATTCATTTGTAATCTTTAATTCCTTTAATACATGTTTGCCATCTCTATATCCTTGAATATAATTTATAATCATTTATCTAGGTCTATTTAATATTTTAAAATTTCAATTAATATAATGATTTATTCGTATTTAAACATATTTTCAATGAAATCGTTTAATTAATTTTGAAAGTTATTACAATTTCAGGAGTATTTCAAGTAATCACTAAATGATAATAAAGAATAGTTTTATGTTTTGCTAAGATTTGAATTTTAAATACGGTATTAATGTTATCACTTCAATAAATATATTCATTTTATTGAAGCATTAGAATTATCCATGATTCAATTTCCAACCATTTAATTTCTTTAATAATTATACTAAATATAACAACTTAGATGAGTCACCTTGATCATTTCATAAGTCTATTTAATTTGAAAATGTTTATCAAAGTTCAGTTTCTGTTGTTTTTCTGTTTATTGATTAAAGAATACTTAATATAATTATCTGAAGTTTATCTCAAAGTATTTGTTGTTTTGGAAATTATCAAAAGTTTATTATTACTTAAATATATTTCAAAAAACTTCTATTAAATGGAAATATAATATATTTATTTATTATTGTTTTCATAAATGAAATGCATCCGAACTAATGCTATAAATATACAAAAAAATACTAAAAAGAATTAAAAATTTAAAAAATCGATAAAAATTAACTAAAAATGATTTAAAGCACATCTCATATAATATAAAGAGAGACAATAATTGGTTAAATAGCAGTTGAATTGAGGTCAGAATTGAACCTTTGGTTGACTGTCCATGAATTTGATTGCTATTTAATGACATCAATCTTCTGTTTAGCGCAGAATAAAGTAATCGAGAGTCCAATTAATACTAATTGTATTAATGCCGAACAGAGACATAATAAACCTATTATTCCGGATCTTAACTCAAGAAATTTTCTGAGCGCTCGACCACAACCCTATTAATCAAATAAATGGCAATCGATTACTATTTAGTAAAGTCTAAGAAAAGTCATATTTTTATTTATAACAATAAATGTTTTCGATGCTCTAATGATTGTTCTTGGTGATCATATGATAATTCTCGGAAAGGTTATCACCATGGACAATTATTTAAGTGTAGAGAATATTAAAACAAGTTTTGTTATACTTTCGTTTCGTTTGTCATAACTTTTAGTTAATTAACTTCTGATTAATTCAGTGAAACGAAGTTATGTCTGTTCTGTTAGTAATCACCTGTTCGTTGATATAAGTAGTTCCGGCTAAATAGCAAGAGGTCGGAATAGTCATTCCATATCGAGTGTAATCATTAAACGATTGGGCGCCACAACATCTTAACTATTGTCAAATTTAGAAATAAATGATCTTGATCATTCATAATTATATTAAAGTACCTTAACTTGGAAAAAGTCAAGAAATCTACGGGACTGGTCGTTGTAATGGGACTGCTGTAGATTTTGAAGAATCTCTTCGTTTGCAAATATTTCCAACTATTTTGGTTGAGATAAAAATCAAATGTCAATGAGAAACAATGGATACAGTCAGTCATCGTTATAATCAACTTTCTAAGAGCACATCTTTGTTGTCAGTAAATCTTTAAAACCAAAACCCATTATTACCCAAATATTTATTAAAAAATGATTATTATATCAAATAATGGCAACAATTATCAAATTGTGTGAACCAAGAGTTGATTCTAATGATGACTCTCTGTATTACTCGTTCTCCGAATCCGTGGAATATTCCCAAAACAATGGCTGCGATTTGCATAACGAAAAGACACGTCAGTACTGTGAAGAACTAATGAAATACAATATATTTAAAAAAGAGAACAGAATTATTGTGATTACAGTCGCGAGAAGACACGAATTCTCTGTTAAAACACCGACACATCCGACAAAACCGATGAGAATTATGACAAATCCGGTGACAATCATTATGGCTGACGCGTGGATCATATTATCGGTGTCTATGAATCTGCTCGGCTCATATGACTTGGGATCAACTCTTAGCCAAATACCGATCCCCAGAATAGTCCACCCAAACAACTGTCAATAACTTTAGGATTATTTAAAATGATGTGAGGACTCACCCAAAGAATGAAATTGAGTATTAAAATCAAACTTTTTAAGAAAGACATGTGTTTGTATGTTATGTTTGTTGGCATATGACGATTAGGAACCACACAAATCAATTTGGGACACCTCAACACAAACACAGGTTCACTACTTCGAGCACATTCGTCTAAATCTGAGTCTTCAGCCATTAGTTTTACTAATTTTATTTTTCACTTACTTTTAGAAAAGACTATTCAAACATTCATTGCCTCAAATCAGAGCCAAAACTAAATTCCGGACAAATATTTCTGAAAACATTTGAAACACAAAAAACGGAATTAAATTTTCATCAAAAGAGTGACAAAACATTTTTAAAACTTACATTCAGTTATTCCACGAAATCAAATCAAAAGTAAAGTTATTCTGTGCTATAGTTATGTAATTTAACTGAATATCAATTAATTTGAAGCTAAACACAGATTTTCTAACTTATCTTATAATTAAAAGTTAACTTCAAATGATTTTAATTATTTAACGCCTAGTAATTGAAGTAATATAAAGATTAAAGTATTAAAGCAAATAAACTTGTTCATTTAAGGTATTGATAATAAATTATATAACCATTTAAGAGTTTCTCATTTCAAGAATTTTCCAAAATAATTAATTCTGTGCCATAACTCAAAAATAATAATAGTTTATTAGTTGCCATTTCCTGGAAAATAAGTCACACCTCTTATTAATATAAGAACATTACTCTAACCGTATCTAAACTTATGATAAGTTCTCTTTGGAAACCAATTCTGTTGACAAATGTTTTTAAAAAATTAATTTTAAGACAAAACTAAATAACTTTTATTTAAAAAAATGGAAAATTTGTTGAACTTCTCATTTTGTTTTGTTTTACTTTGAGTTACAAATAATATATCCAAATGTAATAATATTTTTGCCTAATTGAGCATGTTTAAAAACGAGCATGTATATATATTGAATAAAAAAATATTAAAAATATAAAGACAAAGGTTATATAAGTATTCAAAACACATTTAAAGGATTTAAATGAGTTTAGAATCTAAAATGAACAAGGTTATATACAGTCACGGAAATATCTATCTCCGAGGCGGAATCGCTTATAATTTCTAAACTATCTGGCCAATTTCAATTTTGTTTTTTGCAATCTAAACATGAAATGTTCCAATTCAACAATTTACAAGTAAATTTTTTTGATTAAATGAACTAGGTAAAATTTTTACAAAATAT
>JAQFZM010000676.1:0-27105 GCA_034695785.1 Galumna obvia
CTTCATCCAGGCTACGACACCTTGTTAGATCTTTGTGGGATAGCAATTGCGGGCCCACCCCAAACATCGTGCTATTAAGTGAAGGAAGGAAACATTTTTAAGTACAATGTTGTCTATCCTTTCGGTAACTGATAGCCATTCGGTATGGCCAGGAAAGGGATTTTAAACTTTCTTTTTTTGCAAAAAGCTTACATTTTTGACAGATGGCAGCAATTGATCCATTCCTCGAATAATATTTATTTACATTTATATTTGTTTTTATGTTTTGACATTTAATTTAATATAAATATTTATTGAATATAAAACATTTAAATATAACAAAATTTAATATACATTAATATCTATCAATAATTCATTGATTTTAAAACCATTCTTTTGTTTTTAATAGTATTTCAAATAAATTAAATTAAATTAAATTATTTCAAAACGTTTTTTATTTGTTTATATGTTTTGACATTTAATTAGATACAAAACAAATTTATTATAATTATTTAAATAAATTATTTTCTATTTCTCTTTTTATGATATTTTGTTAATTTTCTGTTTTGTTTTATTTTTCAATTGTAAATCACTGTTAACTAATTTTAAACCCTTTTTATTTAATTTTGAATTCTAATTTTGTTTAATCGATACACTCAAACACCTATCATATGAAGTACCGATCTAAAGAAATGACCTTCCTTATGAACTAAATCTAAAAACCAAAACCCGTTCCCATAGACACTAATGTTAATTAGAGACCGATCTTATGAAGACTGATGTTATATGAACTGACGTTTGTTATGAAGTATAAATTAAAACCAAAGTTACTAAAAACAGTGCATTTCAATGACCGATCGCATGAAGTAATGAAATAAAAACTGTATTCAAGGAAAATGTTAACAAAAATTTTCAATTAGCGATCATTAAATTTAAAAGTGTTAAAAGAGATCAATTAATATTTGAATATAAACAGAGAAGTTTTTTACAATTAAAGATAATTTTGAAAAAATTGAACCAAAATTAATTAAAACCATTCAAATTTAAAGTAATATTAATAAAAATTGTTTTAAATCTTTATAAAAGAGAAAATAACTGTTTTTAGCCTAAATTGTAATTTTGTTGAATTTTTTTATGTTTTTTCCCAACAATTATTAATTGACCTATCTTATGAACTGACCGATGTTATGAACTATTTTTCATTTCCCTTTTACTTCATATTATCGGTCTTTGAGTGTATTTACCAAATCAAAGGCTAACTACTAATGGCTTCATTGCATTTATATCTGAAATATCATATAATTATTATAAAAGCATTAAATGTTTGATGGATTCGTTTATTATTTCAAAATCAGAGAAACATTTGAAGCTTTCAATGAATAAAAGAATAATATATTAATAAAACTTTAATTAAAAGATTAAAAAAAAGGAATTAAAATATAATTATTTTGTGGATATATTTAATGGCAAAAAAGAAATTCAACAAAATTTGTACCGTTTGTGGGGAGAGAGCTATCGGTTAGTAGTTTTATGTTTTATTATAATTAATTTAATTAATTATAAATTAAATTTAGGCTTTAATTTCGGTGCCATTTCTTGTGAGTCATGTAAAGCATTTTTTAGAAGAAACGCCTCAAATCTTAAAGTAATTCAGATATAAATTATATTTAATTGATTACATCATTACTTAATTTTATTTTAGAAATTTAAATGTTATAATGAAAATAAGTGTAAAATAGACCAAGATACAAGAAAATATTGCAGAAAATGTCGATTAGAAAAATGTTTTGCGATTGGGATGAGACAAGTATTCAATCGTTTATATTATATTTTGTTTTAAACGTTTTAATTTAATTAAGGAATGGATTCTAAATGAAAAAGAAAAGGAAATTCGAAGACTTAAAATCGAGGAAAACAAAAATTGTAGACAAAAGACAATTGAAAATATTAATAATAATGAAAATGAGTTAAGTTTGTGCTCACAAACAGACTCTATTTTTTCTGACTCTAATGATTGGAAAGAGTCAGACATCTCTGATGAGGACATCGTTTCTAATTTAATGCAAATTGAAAAATATGTCTCTAATGAGGAAAATAGTGAAATGTTTGAAATGACTATAAATGAGAACAGAATATCGGACTGGACTTATAGAAAGGCCGTTGAAATGGAATTAAGTGATCTTCCGATTCCGCGACCGTTCAATAGTTTTGCGGATTTAACTCAAACGGAACGAAACCATTTCATAGAGTTATTAAACGCTTCACTCATATTGTATATCCCTTTTTCTGACAACAAAAAGTTTGTACTATCATATGAAGAATTTGCTAGATTCTTTTTGGAAAGATTCGAATATTTTATACACGGATTTATAAAAGTTGTCAAAAATTTGAATGCATTCAATACTATCTGTGAAAACGATCAAATAGCCTTGGTTAAATATAGTAGTCTTGAAGTTATATTCATGCGAACCGCCCGAACATATAATAGTGAACAAGAACAATGGACTTTTGTTTTGGTAACTAGATCATTTTGTAATTCTTTTTTTTAATTAGTTTGTACTGAAAGGATGAAAACAATTCAATAATAGTGAGGTTAGATTTATTGAGAAATGCAAGGAAAGAGGTCTACAAATTATTCAAAAGTTACCTGACAAAAATTAGCAATGAATGGGATAACGACTTTTTTATATTTGATCTGGTTTGTTAACAAGATCATTTATAATAAACAGTTTTGTCTAAAATTTAAATAATTAACAGTTGATGGCAATCATTCTCTTCGATCCGAATCGACCCGAACTTATTCATAGGGAACCGATTAAGTGAGAAGTTTTTAATACATTTTTAAATAATAAATTTAATAATTAAAATATCATTTGATTTAGACTTCAACACAATTTATACATATATTTATTACAACGATATTTACAATCAAAATATAAATATGAGTGCGAATCAAAACTCAAGTTTTTATGTATTTTAAATGTTTTGGAAGACATTCAAAGATTGAATGAAATTTATCGGAAAAGGACTTCCTCTCAAAAGGCTAAAACCAGTTCATTGAAACCACTCGTCAGAGAAATTCTTGATCTAAACTCTTAAATATCTTACAGTTCTATCATTTATTACTTTAAACAAATTAATCTCTAAAATCATTATTTAATAATTAAATGAGAAAATATATGTGGGACTCACCTTAAAGTTATTCCGATGACTTTAATCAATGTTTATTTTCCTTAAGACTCAGTCGAAGTCATTTCCATTAAATTAAAACACATTAAGTATTAATCAAAACATAAATTTTGTTATTTTATTGAAAATCGCAATCATTTCAAAACTAATTTAATCAAAACATTGTCTTAAATATGATTTAAATTTCAAATTTTAAGCGATTAATGGAAACACAAATAGTAAAAGTATGGAATAAAATGGGGACACATTCACTAACTTTCACCTTGCTTACTTTTACCAATTTTTAACTATTGCTCACTAATGGTCAGTAAGTAATACAAAAGTTGTTTACTTCAAAGTTTAAGCAAATAACATAATTTGTACATGGTTATTTATGAATTACGTATTCATTTTTAAAAACTTTCCTTAAAATTGTTTCCAACGAACAAAGCCTTTAAAATTTGTTATCTGAAGTGTTTGTATATCCTAGATCATATTGAACTCTATTTAATTGAATTTTATTCGATTACTGAATAAATTTAAAAATTTAGTAAAAGAATTGAAATGAAAAGTAAAACATAAAAGACATCACTTATATTAAACAAATAATTTACAGATTAATTAATATCCTTTTAAAGAAAGATTAGCGGAGATTAGAGGAGATTTGTTTTTAACTAATTGATTAAATCAATTCTTGTGATAACATTTAATTTTATTTATGAATAATATGTTTTTAATAATCGATTACTTTTACTTATCGTTTAATAAGGAATTGCTTTCTTCAAACAAAATAAACATAAAATCTTTTATGAATTTATAAAGAATTATCTTTTATTTGTTGTATTATAAAGGATTAAATTCATAAACTTTATTAATAATAATAGAACTGAATATCTTTATTGTGTAAAATTAGCGAAATATTTCTAATTAATTTAATTTAATATAAAACAAATATAAATTAAAATTTGATTCAATTCTTAAATGTTTTAAATGTTTATAAAATATTCTTCCTAGGCTATTACAAATAAATTGTTAATTGATATGTTTTATTTACTAATATAAGATGTGAGTCATAACTGATGACTAATGTTAACTATGAAAAATAAAATAAAACCATAATAAATGTATACTTATAAGTTATATCTTTTAATAAATTTAGACTTAAAAAGAAAAAAAAAGAAAAGAAAACCAATTTATTACGAATTACTTCTTATCTGTCAGTGATTTCTAGTAAAAGTGAAAAATATTTTAACGTTAAAATACTTTCTTTTTTTCCTAAATTATGGGTTTTTTAAACTTTTGATTTATCTTTATTCAAATCTATAGATGGTTACGATCTGTGCAAATATTCATTCAAAGTTAACATTAAAATATACTAGTATAATTGTCCTCTAATTCTCTTCAGTGAAAAAAAATTCTTTATGTTTTTATTTCTAATATTTAAATAATAAAGTTTTTTTTTAATGAATTGTTCTTGCAATATTAAATGGTCATAATTTAGAAATATTCTCTCAATATATTCAACACTTCATTATTATAAAGTGTTTCGATAATTACTGAATAATAAAATCAATTGAATAGAATTAATGAAAACAATTACGAAAATCCTTGAAATCTGTGCATTGAATTCAATTTGAGTGCCGTTAATAACAATTGTATTTGTGTTCAACATTTCTATTTAAGTCATTAATTGAACTTTTGTTGAAAAATTCACTCTTCATTGACTCTAATTATGAAGAATTAATTTATTTGAAGTGAATATCCATTTATTGTTTTGGCTTTACTTTACTTTAAAAATGATTTAAATAATCGCATGAAATGCTTTGTTGGGCTTTACATCATTCAAACTAAACTCTAGAAAATTTTAAAACATTATTACTTAAGTATATATTTGAATCAATTTTATTGCGATAAGATATAACTCATATGATATATAAGTGATAAAAAAGTTATTATAAAAGAATTAATTAAAAGTTTAATTATGTACACAAAGAATTCACAGTTTATTCAAAACTTGATTTTAAAAGTTTGAGATTTTGTTTGAAGAGTTTTCTCCAAAGAATTTGTTTCTCTAAATCATTAAATTTAAATCCATTGACTAATTATTTAAAGAATTATTGACGAAATGTGAAGCCTTGAAAAAAGAGAACGAGAGTGAGAACCGTTGCACAGCATTGAAAGCCATTTAATGTCTCTTTAATGATATCTCATTCTATACTATTCTGAACGCAATCTTTTCAATGAAGACTTGAGGCGAAAACGACAAAAACAAGTTTATAAAAGTTTCGAACAGAATATCTGATGCCTTTATCACTAACTAAGCCATTGATAAAGAAATTGAGAATATATTTGAGCAATCAACTATTTTCAAGTACATCTGTACTTTAATGTTTGGGAATTCTCTCTTCAGCTCACAATTCAATTATTTTATTGAAAAAATGGATAAATATATAAACTTTTAAACATAATTTGAATATAATTATAGTCTTCAATCATTTGTTAGAGAATTGTAGAGATATTCATGAATTTTATTTTTAAAAAAGTGAATACTTTCCCACTTATCTGTCGTTTCCAATAGAGATTCGCCATCACTTCATAACTGTTTTATTTAATAATTTTTAATATTATCTTTAATTGAGTGTTATTTTGTCGGAAATAATGCTTTTTTACTATTAAATCGAGCGCTTAATTAAATCGTAAAAAATTTGTTTATTATTTTGGAATACTTTTCGTTTAAAAATATATAATCATTTAATATAAAACTGATCTCAAAGTTTTCAAAATATTACAAAACTGTGGTTTTAAGTCTAAAATTCTTCGTCTAAAGTCTACAAAAAAACTATTAAATGAATTTATAATAACTTTAGTTGCGTTATATATAAAGTGTCTATAATTGCAATAGAGATAAGCGTTTGGTTTTATCGCAATTTTGTTGAATTCATTAAAAAATTTTGTTTAAAATATATTTTGAGGAAAAAAATGAATGGAAAGGAAGTGTCGAAAGTTTGCGGCATATGTGGAGACAAAGCTCATGGTATGTTTAACAAGATTTTAAAAGTAGTAATAATTGTCTTGATTGTCCAGGGTACAACTTTAACGCCATAACTTGTGAATCGTGTAAAGCATTCTTTAGAAGAAACGCTTTAAGAAAAAAAGTATCACTTCTTTTCAATTTTTAAACGTTTACTAAAATAATTTTTAAAGGAATTTAAGTGTCCATTTGAAGATAAGTGTAAAATAGACCTAGTCACTCGCAAATTTTGCAAAAAATGTCGATTGAAAAAGTGTTTTGACATCGGAATGAAAAAAGTAAATATTTTTAAGTCAATTATAGATTAAATTTAATTTAAAATCTTTTAAAGGAATGGATTTTATCGGACGAAGAAAAAATTAATTTAAGGAATAAAATCGCAGAGAATCGCAAAAAACGTCACATAACGAGTAAAGTGTCAAAAGTGGCCGATTCTACCACTACTACACACTTTCCAAATGTGGTTCAATTGATTCAAAATAGTTATGCCGTCAGTAATGATAAAATGCCAAACACTGAATGTCAGAGCAGTCAATATGAGTATAAAATAGTCGAACGTTTAGAACCGCTGACACAAACCCCTCACACTTTTGTTGAATTAAGTCAAAGCAGTGGTCATTCGGGTTCGGTCTCTAATTTAAGTGCAATCAGAGAACAGAGTGATGAGTATCGACCGAATTGCGATTCTTTGGTTATAAATTCATCGATAAGAGAATGTAATGACTGTTTTAACGGACAATGTTTTGAACCAAAAGAGCATTACTTAATGGTCGATGAAATTAATTCACAGGAAATGCTTTTTACAAATAAATGTCTCGTTATTACCGACGGTTCCATTGAAAACCTTAAAAACAATTCAACTGAAAATTATGGGAACTTCAGTACAAATTCAGAAAATTTTGAGACTAAGAAAAGTGTTATTCAATACAATAAAAAGGATGAAATTCCAGACAAAGTCTACCAAAAAGCCATTGAACTGGAATTCGCAGACATTCCTATTAAAGAAATGTTAAGTAATTTATCGAACGAAGATTTTAATAAATATGAGTCTCAGAGGATAACAGAATTATCAGAAGCCATGAAAGACTTTAATAAAACTGAAGGCGTGGCCACACATCACACAAAAATCACTCCTGAATTCATGCATTTCTTGGACGCCACTAAATATATGGCCTCCAAATGTGATGAAGCCATCAGACGACTTGTCGTTATGTCCAAAAAAATTACAGCATTCAAGAACCTGTGCCAACACGACCAGATTGCTCTCATGAAAGCCTCCTGTTTTGAAATACTAATTATGAGATCAGTTAAGACATATAATTCAGAGAATGAGTACTGGCCCATAACTAACATGGTCACCTACTATACCATTTCATTTATTAATCATTAATTTATTTTCATTAAACATTTTAGGATCAAAATAATGTGACCAAGTTGAATTTAGACGTTTTCAAACAAACAAAGCGTGATTTCTATGAAGTACACAAAAAGTTTATGAAATCTTTTAAAGTGGAGTGGAATGAATGGAATTCCAGTCCTATTCTCGATGTGGTATACAATTAGAGTATAATTAAGAAAATGTTCACATCTTATGATTTTAGTTGACTGCTATCGTTCTGTTCACTCCGGATCGATCAAATGTCATTCATAGAGAAATAATCAAGTTAGTTTGACAACATTTTAAAAAAGGTTATAAATATATATTTAAATAGATTAGAACAACAAACTTATATGTATTTACTTCAACGCTATTTATTATCGCGATATAAATCCAAATGTGAGGCAAAAATGAAATTTTTGAAACTTATGAGTATATTAGAAGAATTACATTCAATACATGAACAACACGTCAGGATATACCTTGAAGTCGACCCTCAAGACATCGGACCACTTCTTATAGAGATTTTAGATCTCAACCCCTATAATACGATACAACTCTTATAATATTTTGTTGCGTTTGTGTGTATGTGTGGAGAGAGAGAGAGAGAGAGAGAGAGAGAGAGAGAGAGAGAGAGAGAGAGATCATATCAAAGTATTATTAGTGATATTATCAATAAGTGATATGAAATTAAATTTTAAAAAATCAAATTTTTTAACTTTAAATGAATAGAAATAAACATGATGAATTTTGCTCAATAAATCAACAGATTAGCACAACTTTTGGTACAAAACTATATTATAGAAAAAATTTTAATCAAATTTTGAGCCAAATTTTTGTTAAATAAATAATTATATTCTAACTATACTATACTATACTATTCTATACTATAACTAAGTTCATCCCATTCTCTGTTTATAATCAATCAATTTATTCAAATAAATATTTGTTGTTTTCTATGATTTGATTCAATGTTTATCATTAAATATGAGTAAAATGTATTTAAAGCAGAATTCTCTCAGAATTATAGCGAACTTAAGAGTCATAAAAGTTTTGACTCTTATTTGGTTTAAAGAAAAGCTTTAGAAGAAAATCCAAATCTATTTTTATAACATTTTTTGTTTCTTCGCTTAATTCGACAAAAAGTATAATTTAAGCGAAGACATGCAAAAAAGAGACAAAGAGTAAAAGGGATTCACTTTTGGCTTTTCCTCCCAAACACACAATTTTTTTTCACAAGTATTTCATTGGAGTGACAGCGAAGTTATAAATCATTTTTCTGATGTGTTTCCGACTTTAGTAACACATTTGGCTCTAATTTAGTGAGTCTTCACTTTTAAGCATTGGTTAAGACATTAAATGAAGTCAACGATGAGTTCACTAATGAATACTGAAAAGTATTTTTGAACTGAAATCTCGTCTTCTATTCTAAAGGTATAGAATTTTGCGCTCAAATATTCTGAGTTAATAAAATTGTGGCGAAAAATTTGTTATGACTGAGAAATGACTTCAAAAGTAATTTTGATTTTTATTTATACTTTGAAAACAAATTATGAATTAATTAATGTTTTTAGTCAACGAAGATATACGTCGGAAATATTCCCGAAAACTGTAAAGTAGAACACTTGAGTGAACTCTTTGCCAAATACGGTGGTGTCCAGGAGTGCGATATCATCAAAAATTATGGTTTTGTTGTCAGTGTTGTTTATTTTTTTTTTATTTTGTGCCCAAATATGAGATTATTGTTTGTCGCACAGCATATGTCAACCGATGCAGAGACTAAGAATGCCATCAAACAACTGAATGGACACGAATTTATGGGAAATAAAATATCTGTGGAAGAGAGTCACAGCAAAGTCAGACCTAAACCCGGTATCATTTTTACTATTATTTTCAAACTTGCATTCCATAAGAATATAACAATTTTTATCAAAACTAACAGAATTTTTATAAAAACCTAAATTTCCAAAAATATTTGAGTGATTTCTCGCTTTGACTCGAATACCAATAATTGATTGCATTCATAATATTTGTAATAATTTAAGAAAATAAACATTTTTTTGGAAAAAAATTATTTTTATATAAATTTGTAAATCGGTTTAAAGCTTAAACTTTTAATTAATAAAATAAAAGGAATGGGAGGAAAAGGTCAGTGCTATCGGTGCGGTAAAAGTGGCCACTGGTCTAAAGAATGTCCGCGTAATTCTGAAGAACGGGTTCGCAATTTATTCCGAGCCAAACGGTTTATGCCTTATTATGGTTATAACGGATTTAACCCAACAGAGGGGTCGCGTTCGCGCCCTTCCGATCGATACGAACGGTTACAATATTACAGGGATTATATCTATCCTTTTGAAAGAATGCCTTTTTCTTATTCTTATGAGAGGAGAACACCTCCAGATTATTTGAGAAGAACATTACCGCCGGAGCCCTACGATCTTTATTTTGAACGTAGACTACGAGACAGGTATCCAATAGTTTGGCCTAAAAAACATATCATTTAAATTGAATTTTGACTGATATCTTAGATTTGACCCATACTTCGAGGAACGGCCATATCCTGAGTGAGAACGCGATTAAATTAAAGAATAACTAAATTCTTATTCTTCTTAAGGAACTATTAATCCTTCAGTCGAACGCATTATTTAAACTTTTCTTTTGATAATAAAATATTCGGTTTTGAATAAATGACCAAAATTTTAAAGAATACCTCATTTTTTAAAACCCATAAATAAAAAGATATTTCGATTTAAACTTTTTTTTTATTCTTTTGAAACGATTCGTGTATTTAACCCAAAATCAATTCCAGTTTTATTTCTTAAAACATTTGAAATGTCTATTATTTGCATAAATTTTTATTCTTATAAAACGACTCAAATATAATTATATTAAAAATAGATAAGAATAACATTTAGGACAGAATAACATTTATAAAAACTAATTCTTATATTAAATATTGTGACACAAAATATTGTTGGCCTTAAGACTAATTACTTTCATTTTGAGCTCTAAAGTAGTGCTGAGAATGAGTTGAAAAAATGGATGGAATGCATACAAATTAATGACAATTTTGTATAAATAGATATTTTAAACAAAAATATTCTGTTAACAAATGAGCGCTTCCTTTGGTTAAGTTAAGTGCAATAACTGTATATAAACTGTATTTATATATATAAGGCTTTAAATTAATGGACGGTTTTGTCAAACGATTGGTATATAATAACAGTTAATAATCGATAAATTTATTTACAAAAGTTTTGGCTCTAATTTGAAAGAAATGAAAAGTTGTGTCACATCGCAGTCTCTAATGGTTTACTTCGACTGCTATCTATTGAAGCGTTAGTAGAAGTGGTCGGCGACAGACGGTTGAGCTGAAAGTCGTCGTAAATGTTTTCAATATAGGAGTCGCCGTCTAATGACGTCTCCAAATACTTGAGCTGACTATCAGTACTGACACCGGCTATCGATGAGGGCTGTGACGGTGCAAACGTCGACAAAAAGTTATGTGACTTTTGCGGTACTGCCGGCGCCGGTCGACTGTATGGCAGTTGTCGGCGAAGATGTGGTAATGGAGGTGAAGGAGATGTGCGACCAGAAGGCACTGGAGATACTGATGACACTGACTCTGGTGATTCTTTAAGTGGTACGTGACTGGGAAGTGTGTGCTGAGAGTATGGAGTGGTTGGCGATGCGATTGACTGATTCGAACGTTTCATATCTAATGTGGAGTTCGTAATAGGAGTCCAAATTCGTGGCTCTGAATTACGAGACATCGAAGGCGTTGGTTTGAAACCTCGATTCTCGTACGTGAGATCAAAAGTTGGGTGAACCAGGATATCAATATTCGCGTTCTCAAGTCGAGGGTCACCCGCGAAACGGTCACCGATGTCTGAATAGTCGTCTGCCCTCTGAGACGTCTGATAGCTTTGGGTTTCGCCATCAAAGGAAGAGTCGGCCCCAAATTGTGACGGACTCTTTTCCATTGAATCAATACTTCCATTTGTTTTCTGACTGTAAACCGATTGAGTACTGGTCGGAATGGGTCGGTGTTGTCTCTGCGCCGATTGAATTGCTTTTTCGATTTGCTTTCGATATCCGTTTTCTGATAAAGTGTTGAGCGAAGAACTGAACGAACGATTGGAACGAATTGAGGCTCGAATTGAATTACGTCTCTCGAGTTTTTCTTTATGGCGGTGTCGAGACTTACATAACCAGCACGAGATGCAGATTAGGGTCAATAAAGCCGTTACACTTGATATGACCAGTGCTGCGATACCCAGAGTTTCTTTATACCAGAGTTCAGGAATGGAAGCTCCGATGTCGGGATCGCGTTCACAAACAAATGGGAGCCTATCATTGCAGTCATGAGTCATAACCCGACCATTGATGAGAACAGTGCACTCATCAATTCCCACATCAAATGATTGGACCCAAAAGCGATGCCATCGGCGCTCAAAATTGTATTGTTGTGTATATACAAAACGAGTCACTTCTTCGTGAGTGACGCGAATGAAAGGCATCGAAGAGTTCTCGACTTCGCAAAATCGTTTGGCCTCAGAGAATGTCATTCGTGCGCCGATATATGCAAAACAAGTCTCTCCCAACTTATCCCAACCGCCATAACATATACCACTTAAAACTGATCGGTTGTCTGTATAGAAAGGCTTGTAATCGATGGGAACTAAATGGTAATAGTCTTTAAAATCTCGAATACGTGCGTCAACAGCACTCGTCTCATTAAAACCCCACCAATTGTTGATCGCTTTAATCGAAGGACGGCGTAAATCGTCGATATTTGTCCGATTCATTGACGCCAATTCAAAGTCATTGTCGGGATTAACAAAATAGTTGTCGATATAGACCTGTCCGGCATTACTTGCAATGATAGTACTTCTTTCCTGTTCTTTTGTGGCCATATTGTTATAAAACCAGTTTTGACGGCAGAACTGATACGACAGAGGAATGTGTTCGAAGCCATAGACAATCATTTGTGTCTGACCTAAATTACTGACGACTATATTCTGACTGAAATTTGCGATGACTTGAGATAAGACAATATTTGATCGAAATTTGGATTTGTTTCGCGTAAAGTAGTTTCGAGTAATGACTGCCGTCTGATAGGATCGGCCGGATTTGGCGCCTTCGAAGTAAATCACTTCATTGTTCTCATTCTCAACAAACAAATTATTTAAGAAAACTCCAGAAACTGATGACACACTGGAATGAGAATTAGCCTCGACGTGAACCCCTCCCTGATTGGACTTCACTAAATTGTTTTGAAAATAAAAGAACTGCGAATTCTGAAGCTCTAAATATACGGATCCGTTACAAGTCGTGAAATTGCCGTAAAGTTCTAAACAATTCGATTCAATACTGTTTTGGTTCATAGATATGGTTGGAGTCGATTCACCGGCGCTTCGATATTGAAAAGCGCCTAAAGTGTTACGACTTATTTGAGAATACGTTAAATTGTGATACACTCCGCGACTTATATAATATGAGACGGGAAGAGTCGCCACTTCGGCAATAAAGCCATAGTCACCGCTGGCACCCGTCGAGTGTAACTGAACACTGAGTGAGAACTCTGAAGATGAATAGAATTGGATTTCGGGCCGATCAACGATATTAAGACGTTTGGGTCGAACACTCAAATCACCGATTATTGTAGAGGTCTGGTTGAAGATATCCCCGTCCCATATGCGAAGTGTGTCCGGAATGGATGAATAGTTACTCGAATTGAATAAATTAAATTGAAGTAATCGGAGGCCAACTTTTTTTATTGGATCCGAAGACGTGAAGATTTTAACGCAATCGACGGGTCGGTTGTCGTACTTATAGTAAAGTAAAACTCTTTCATCAATAATAAGTTCTTTACTATTGTCACAGATGTCAACCATTCCGAACACAGCATATGGAAGACCAGAAATAGTTAATGGTTTATAAGGAATAATCGGTGATTCAGTAGAAGATCCGCTCAGCAGAACATAATTGAGTCCAACACCTAAATTATCATGGATATTCAATTTGCTGAATGTGAGCCCTCCCGGGGGTGCAATGGCTTCAACCCCATGAGAGGCACACGAATCGATTTCAACGAACGCTAAGTTAACGTCTCTCTGAACCATTTGGACGGCAGCACTTTTCTCGCCGTGCAAAATACCCGCTCCTTTGATTTTTACAAATTGTAATCTGGATGTGGGCTCATAATAAGGTCGGGTCGGCATTTGGTACTCTGTTTTGCGTTCAAAACTTTTCAGTGCAAATCTAACGCCTCCCCAGTGCTCCTCATTTGACAGTTTATTTTCTTCGCCACAAAACACATAAACAAAGTTATCGCTGTCGTACGAACACGAATACGAGTGATTCCCATATCCATTGAGTCGATTATCACATTCAGAGAGAGCCGATTCCTTTCCGACACATTCCAAAGGTTGGGGCCAATAACGGATACGAGATATTAAAGTCTGACCCATATCTAAACGTCGACCTCTTTTTAAGTGAACGTTTAGTGCTGAGAACCCTAACTGTCGACAAATAACCTGAGCGTTACGTTCTGTAAATCTTTGGTCACAAATAGGTGACCACTGAAGTGTTGTTAAGTTAAAAATTTCAACGAAACCATCTCTTCTTTTAACTTTAGTCCACTGTTGACAGCCTTCAGTCAAACAAAGTCTGACATCGCCTATACTTTTGGAATATTGAAGAGATGTCTGTCTTTTATACTTCTGAGGCGGTGATTGTCTACGACTTCTACTAAACTTGAGATCATTACCGAAGTCGACGGGTCTCATAATAATGGGGTTGTCTTCCATACCGCCCGCTATCATCTCACCCAAGACTAACATTCCAACGCTGGGAAAGAATTCGAGAACAACCCCTGCATTAATGGTAAGCATTGCCTCTGGCATAACAGTCAGATCAGCGTTTATGACATAAGGAGTAGAACGAGAAGATAAAACCAAAGATCTGTGAAGTCTTCCTCCAAAAGGTTGACTCAAATCAAAAGTGTCGTCATAAACATCTGCAGAGAGAGTGTTCGCATCAAATAAATCAGTGCTCAGGTATGGGCTAAAGACGGCCACTGCATAACTATTCCAGTCGTCGAAATCGAAAATTCTTTTTCTTATTTCATTGGAATCAGTTGTTCCCCACCAGTTCTCCGCAACATTGATGTCACTGTCCAGAGATCCGGTCAGTACTCCGGCCAAGAACTCAAACTGTAAATTTCTATTTCCAAATAAATTGTTTGTAATGTTAACCTTTTGAACGCCTCTCAATGCAAATGCATAAGTGTCAGGGTGATATTTATCTGCCAAACGACGACTACTGCTCTCTCTATTGTCACGAATAACATTTCGATAGAAGTTTGCGTCGACGACACCGAAGCGGTCGGCGTGAGATCTCATATTAAGTTCGACCACAAACTGAACAAAATTTTGAATCATTCGGTTATTAAATATATTCATCTCTTTTTCCATTCCAGTTATGGTCACTAAACCGAGTGAACACGAGTTGTTGCGAAACAGATTTGAAGACATATTGATTCGAGCGAAGTGACCATCGATTTTGAATTCAAAGTTTCGATTATTATAAAAAGTATTGTTATTAATAGAAAAGGAATGCGTATAGTTTTCATTATATTTCCAAACGTATGGCACTATTATATCGACCCCACCGTTCCTATTGTCGTGAATCACTGAGTCATTGATCACCCAATGGAACAAATTATTGGAACTCCTGATATCGCGACTCATTTGAACGATTCCTCCGTTATTATCAACAAAAGTGTTTCCGATGAGAGTATAGTTAATCTCTGCTAACGTCAGTTCCAACGGATCATAGAATGGAGTGTTTATGAAAGTACTTAAATAATTATTTCGAATCAAATTATTCTTTATATAAAAGGTTTCGTTAGAGTATCGGTGGTAATACTCTCTTTGGGGACTGACATCTCTATTATAGTGATTACTTGAAATGCCCTCAGAATTAGATTCAATGAGATTTTCTTCTAAAGTTGTTGTAGTCATTAATCTCTCTTCCATTAATTGAATGAATTCCGGTTTAATTAGTGGATCGCCTTTAAGTAGTTCTTTTGTAGTGAAGTATAAAATGATTCCTCCCTTTGGATTGTCTCCAGTTTTATATTCGATTGTAATCTTATACCCCGGATATAGTAATGGAAAAGAAGTCAAATTCTTTCTCAAATCCCAAATGTGTGGCTGAAGTTTATCCGTTGTTTTTGCAGTTCCGTAGAGTATCAATGATTCGGTCGAGTCTTCAAAAATTGGATTTAAAACCATTATTCCTAACGAACGGCCGATATTTGTTTCAACCAATAATTTTGTAGTTTTTACAGTCGAAGAGGGCTTTCGTCTCACAAATAAATAAAAGGCTTTTCTGTTCCCCAATACAATGGTTTTGTCGCTGTCGTATGGATTCGGTATTGTATGCATTATAGAGGAATCAGTCGGTGATACCCACGAAACCAAATCCTTTTGTTCAAAGTTAGTAAACATCGGTTCGTAATGAAAACCCGAGCCTTTGTTGTTATGCAACCGACTCCTAATGACTTGCAATCCTTGAGAGCGAGCGGTTATGCCGTGGAATAAATTACCGAAAACTTCACTCTCGAGAATATTTAAGTTTTCTCTATTGAAGACGTCGTTCCACATAATACCCAGTCCTGTGTCACTATTTTCTCTAA
Organism: Galumna obvia; assembly: GCA_034695785.1. Lineage (NCBI taxonomy): Eukaryota > Metazoa > Arthropoda > Arachnida > Sarcoptiformes > Galumnidae > Galumna > Galumna obvia. Next base: position 16,261 of record JAQFZM010000676.1, read on the forward strand.
TTAATACTCTTTTTATGGGGAATCTATTAAAATCAATTTGAAGCGCAGATTTGAAAGTATGGGTCGAGTAGTCGAGAAGACCCGCCCTTTCGATTATAACGTTTTCCAAAATAGTCTCCTCCGATAGCATTCCGATGCGAATCCCTGTCCACGAGGGAAGATAACACTTAATACCAACTTCTGATGGACAAGAATTTTCAAAGTCATTATCAATATAACGCTGTGCCCTACAGTTTGTTATGTCTGTATCCAAATGATTGCACTCAACTTTACTCAATAAAACATTTTTAGTATTTCCTGCGTTAATAAACTGAGAATTTTCGAGTCTCCAATCCCTTGAATTGAGAACATAACCCAATTGTTGACAAACAACGGCGGCATCAGTTATGTCAAAACCATAGGAGCAAACGGTTCCCCATTCGCTTCCAATTTTTACTTCAAGTCGGCCTTCAGTGCCATTACTGAGTCTAACGCCCACTATATTTGATTGCGAATACATTACTGACGAAACACTCATTTGTTGAGAATTTTTGGTCATATTTTTGGTGGAATTATTGTTAGAAAAGGGTAAAACGGGATTTCCTTTCATTGGACTTCTCATAACTGAAGGCACTCTCGATTTAATAGCATCTGAAGCTAATGTAAACTTTACATAAGTGTTTGGATTAGATCCACCCCTAACTTTGAGTTTGCCTTGTACCATTAGACCAATTGACTGATCGAAATGCAATTCTGTTCCTTCAGGTATATTAAGTTCGCCCTCAGGTCTGACATAAATATCCATGCGCACATTATAGATTCGACGTTCAAGAAATACTTGTCCTCTGACTTCACCGCCAATGTCTGTCCTATTGGTTGGAAAATACATGAGTTTATTGCGATCGGTATCAAAGGAAACGGCAGTATTTGAATCGAGAGCGTCGGGAAGTGTTAAATATTGAAGGAATTCAATTTGAGCCAAATTGTAGCGATTCTTTCGGTCGAATATTCTCTCGTAAATATCAATTGCTTTCACAGAATTCCAATAATTAAGTGAAGCGTTAATTACTTTTGAATGTATTTCTAAATGCGATCCCAAATCATATTTCGATTCTTTATTTTCAAATTGATTTCTAATAACAATTGAATTACTCGATGAAACACAAACCACTGCTGCGATACGGGATCGGGGGTTCAGTGAAGGGAAAGGTTCTGAAACTACATTATCTTTGAGTAAATTTTTGGTGAAAATCAACTTTTGTTTAAGACTTTCTTCGTGTACTCCAATGTTGGCCACATATATGCCATGATTTGAGAAGAATTTATTGTTTTGAATGCGAACACTGACCGGCACTTCTTCATAATGAAAGTCATCCCAAACAATATCTCTAGTATTCACATAAATAACACCCAAACGATGGTTTTCAAAGAGATTGTGTTCTATAATGGCATCGATATAGAAGACGGGCGCTAAAGTGATGGCACGTCTGTAATTGGCAACAAAGCGGTTGTGCGTAATCAGCAAATTAGTTGTCTTAACGTTATCGACATCTATGTCCCAACACGACTCTAATTTAATGGCGTCCCCGAAGTTTTGTTCGAATGAATTCATACTAATATTCCAAAAAGAGTCCGAACGACAGACATTAGATAAAAGTAAACCCATTTCTCCGTTATTCATAAATACAGAATAAGTTATTTGTGACGAAAAATTGAATGCGATTTGAGAATTGCTTTCATTAACCCAAGAGGCTATTCCTCTCATTGTGTTGTTAATTATATGCGACCGATCCATATGTTTATATCCGCCCGAAAGGGATATATTGATTCCGTCGCCAACGTTTCGAGATATCAAACTATTGTTAACAATAATATCGCCGACGCCTTCAATTAAGTGGACTCCGGCCACATAATTATGGTCTGAAACAATAGTTCTATTAAGAACTGTTCCACTTCTTTGATTCAGAACCCAAACACCTCTTCCATTATTGCCAACTATTCTGCTGTCAGTAATATTCAAGTCATAGGAACGGCCGTAATCGATGTCCACCTCAACAGTAAAAAGAAGAGAGCGATAGATTGCCGGACGATAACATATCTTCAACGGTCCGTTTCCTATAATTGTTGACACACTTTGAGGCCGAGTATTATTCCAAACAACAAAATCGGCGATTATTCGATTGGAATAGCCGTCGATCACATAAATAGATCCGTTTCGGCTCAGTTTTCTGTCGCGTTCGTTCCCATCGGCGCTCATCATATATGGGAAGTGAGCGGTCAATCTCTGCCCCAACCAATCGTTTGCGAAAAATTCTTGACAACACTCTTTACTAGACATTTGTTCCTTAGTTTGTTTCTGAGTCAGTTTTATAGGAAATACTTGAGAAGTGCCCAAATTAGGCGCCTGACAAAAACTGTCCTGGCTGAACACTGGCTTATCGTGGAATACATATCGAATACCGTCGGCGCCATTATTCTCGACGTGAACGTCAATCAATGAAACCTTTCCATAACTAGAATTAACGAAAATACCATAACCTCTGTTCTCAAGGAAACGGCTACCAATGATGTCAACCGCTTCCATAGTATCAGTTATATTAAGGCCATTGAAAGCACACCATTTGACTTCTGAGTCTCTTATAATAGGAGAGACTCCTCTAATATGTATGGCTGAAGTGGCGTTTCCGTTCTGGTCTTCTCCCGCGTGAGTAATCACAACGTATTCGAGTATTGATTTCGATACCAAACGTTTCCATTTACCGGAAATATAGTTCTTAGAGCTCCACAAAGAGTTAATGAATTCAATTCCGCGCCAATAGTATGGCTTTTGTAAGAATTTCTGCGAACAACGAATACCGATATCCGTGTGATAATCACAAATACCGCTTCCAATTCGTCGAAAATTCCAATTTGGACAATCTTGAATCGATGGTTCGGCGCCATTACAGTTAGGGTTTTCATATAGGAATTGACGGGAATCGTTATATTTTTGAAACCAATGAAACCACTGCCCATTACTATATCCTAATTGATTGCACACAACTTTAATATCTGTTTGCGTCCAATTTTTTGAATTAGTGCACACAGAATGCCATTTCCCCTTATAATTGATTTGAAGGCGTCCTTCTGAAGGTAAATCTCCATCAACTAAACGAATGTCCGGCCATTGAACTAATGCTATGTCGGGCTGTTTAGAAGGGAAATACCGATTGATGGGCGTTGAGCTCTGATCTATACGAGTCAATACAATTCTCTTGTCTTTAGTTCCCTGTTTTGAGAAAAACGATTCCAAGAAATGAGACAATGATTTGAATGAAAACGAAATAAAATTCAAGGTTTTGTGTCAAAAGTGAAGCATTAATGATAGGTTTGAAACAATTGATTACAAAAAAGAGTTTAACAGTTATACAATTTTTTTATATATTTTTAGTTCAGGAAAAACCTTCAGTTCTAAACAAAACATAAGTCATTAAAATAAATAATTTTTTGTACTAAAATTTCTTCATTCAATTCTATACAAAAATTCAATGCTTTTGATAAGAGATGAGAAGAATCGCAGAAAACTATTCCGGGAAAGAAAAAACTTGAAATCATTAGAAAAAGAAATGTAATACAAGAATACTATTAAATATTTTTATAATGATTTAGTATTTGAGGCCAAACATTGCAAACATCGGCGCAAAAAAGTGTAATGAACTCCAAAATTGAATTATATTCTGAATAATACCGGTATTATTAAATATATATAATAACAATAAAAAGATCAAGTTAAGTTTAACTTAAATTATAAGAGGAGGGAATACATCACAAATACAATTAAAGTAATGGCTTAGAGCTCTGATTCCAGTGAAACAGTTGTCTGTTTTGAGTCCTATTTGTAATGCAAGTAATGCAACTAAGAATTTTGTCAACTCAATTATCCCTAATTTCCTCCCATTCATGTTATTTTAATGATAAATTAGCAAGAATAAATCTTTTCCCAAACGGATGGACAGGTTTGAGGTTTGAGATAATAATAGGAATACTATTTGTCTGAATAAGAGCCAAATGATTGAATAATAAACTCATAGTCTCTGATTATAACTTAAGAAAATAGTTTTTAAATTTCCTTAAAACTCATTGAAAATAATGTATTCATTGAATTCAATGACAAATTCTTGTTTTATTTGTTTTGATTTTTTCAGATTTTGTTTTTGTTTCTGTATTTTTGAGCCGTTTCTCAATCTCTGATTCGTAGATCAAAACTGACACTACTTTATAGTCAAGGATTTCACGAGAAGTTAATTAAAAACAAACAAAAACTAACAATAAATGAATCATTGAATTCATGGATCGAAACGGAATTAATCGGTAAAACTTTACACTTCTAACACTTCCAACTTTTCTTCAAATTAGTGTCGACACGAGAAACGTTTCACCAAAACGTTAGGCAATGAAATCATTATAAGCTTTTTATAAATTTTTAATAATAAAATCAATTGAATTTTGATATGCATTTCCTTTGGAAGGCCTGACTGTACTAACAATATGCCAATGGATATACCAATTCGTGGAACTCCATAATTAAGTTTCGCTTCGCATATGATATTCAATACAATAAAAGCTAAACAATAATAAAAATTGTTTTTCATTCAAATCAATAGTTTGTTAAACACATTGAAAGAGATTTCAATCCTAAATAAGACCAAAATATGAATATGGAAACTATTGGAAATAAACCAGGACAATCATAGAAATAAGATCAAGAGATTATAATTTGCAACAATTCATCTAAATTTATGCAAAATAAATAAAATTGTGAATACATTCATCGATAAATTTATCCAAATATTAACTAAAATAACCTGAAATAAGGAAAAATATAAACACATTTCTCTTAAATTTTATTTGAGTTAAGTTTATTCGTCGAAACTGTTATTCATTTTTATAAATCAAATAAAAGTTAATCTCTTGTGTTGTTATCACAAAAATTTTATCAAATATTAAACAGTATTTGAGAGCAAAACTTATTTAACAGAATTTTATTATTATATGAAATATCAATAATTTTTGACTCTCAGACAGTAGTTATCCGAGAAATCCATTAAAACAATACTTGAAAATGTGATTCAAACCAAACATTAATAATAAAATAAAATTACTTTTAGTTATAATTAATTTTTCAATATTTTATAAATGATTCATAACTTAACTTATGAATCATAACATTAAATATAATAAAAGCCCACATTTCTAATGAATTAGAGCTCTAATTTTCAAAAACTTCAATTGTCTGAAGAGATAACTAATTATTTCATTTATTTTCTAAAGAATTAGTCATTTATTTTGATTATAATCTCAACGGAAATGCCGTTCCGTTTAGAATCGGATAAGAAGTTTATCTTTTACTTAAAAGCACTTCAATGAATGACTTCTTCGTTGCTATTTTTGAATGAAATTTTAATTATTATATAATTTCATGGATTGAATGCATCATTTCATAAGACTTGTATAGAAAGAAAGAAAAAACATTTTGTTTTGTGAACACAAAAAAGTTCATGGATTAGTTCACACAATCATTTTAGTTAATTTATAGACAATAATCTAACTTTAGATCAAAAATAGTTATTAATATATTCGCGGATTTCGGTTAATATTTAATACAAAAACAAATCAAAAATCAGATCAAATCAAAGATAATAAAGTAAACAACAAAAGAGTCACTGAAACCAATCAATAGATGAATAAACAGACAAAAAGTTTTCCCAAACTTTGAGTTCATATAAAACTTGATTTTAGGAGAAAAAAGTTATGAAAATTAATTAAAAACCACTGAATAAAAGCAAATAAATTTCAGACAAAATTAAAACTAATAAATATTCACTAAAACCAGTATTTAAGGAATAAATCAATCATTAAATTTAGGGGAAAAGTAAACAAAATGAGTGGAAAACAACTGTTAAACAATTGTTAAACAAAATTAATTTGTGGCCAAAATTTGAGATAAAAGACATTTGATGACATACTTTGGCGATAAGGGCTCCGAAGACTTTGAGACCAACGGAATGATTAAAATGAAGGGTAACTCCCGATTCAATCACTAATTCCGAGTCTTCGGGTATAATAATGTCTTTAAATATATAAAAGGGACTGTCCTTAAGTGTGAGTACAGTGTGACCCTTAATGTGTCCACCGCTGAATAATAAATTTGATTCAATATTATTGTTAACTATTTCTGAATTCACTAATAATATAAAGTAATTATCACTCAATAATATAATTATTAATAAATTTAATAAAAAATATTTCACATTATTTTGAAGTCTATTAAAAATAATCCGTGTTTTTGAACAATCAATTAATGATTGTTTAAAATGTGATTTACATTTTGAACACTTTTTAAACATAATTAAATTAAATCAAAATAAAAAATAGTAATGAAAACAAACAATTGGAGAACATATGTATATAATTACTGAGAATTTCAAAAAACAATTGACAATAAAAAATAATATTAATTAGAAAAATATGTTTTCAGGTAATTATCACTTCATTTTTGAATCATTTGTTCAGTTCATCGATGAGTTGATTCACATTTGAGTCAAACTCTGAAGCAATTGATTGAAGCGATTGTATTGTAATGAATGATATCAAAAGCAAAGTATTACTGAACTCAACATAGCGTTCACTAAAAGCCGAGAGCTTTGAGTTTACAATTTTTGCAAAAGTATTCGCAATACAACGCCCAGTGCTTTCATTCTCTCCTCTTAACGCACAGGTATTCTCACCGTTGCTTTTGAGGTGAGGCATAGCTTCCCTTCAATACACCGTTGAGTAAATGGATTCCAACGAATAATATTGTCAAACAACTGTTGTATAACCCATACCTGTGCGGGTCGTCATAGTAACTAAAACTTTTGATTTTTTTCTCATAACTTTGTCTCACATTTTTGTTATATTTTTCCCACAAATGCCACAAACTTTTCACGAATATATTTTTGAAAACTCATCCTTTTATTTATAAAAAGAATGAGATTTGTATTTAATAGAATTTATTGTATTTATTATTAAATAAGATTAAAGCCATTTATAGCATCAATTGATAAAAAATATAGTATTTATATTACAATAAATTCCATTAAAAGCTATTCGTTTGTAATTAAATCACTAATTATTCGTTTACTTTAGTTTTGTTGAGGAAATTATTTCTAAACTTTAATTACTTGAAGTTAGTTCCCATTGTATATCCTTTAAGCAACAACTTTCCTAAATGACCACATCTAAACTATAACATCTATAAACTTTTAATTAAAATTGAATTTAATTAATAGGAATCCAAGAAATGGATGAACTAGTTAATTCTCTTTTGGTTTTATCTCAAGAAATTGAGCTTAAGGTCAATTTAAACCGAATAAAATATTATATAAAAATGTTTACTTATTTTTGAAATAATAATATAACGCACAAAAGCAATGATTTGGTAATCATATAACTAAATAAATGTAACCTCAAAACCATTAATTAAATGCTAAGTTTTTCCTTTAATTTTCTTCATTTAATTATATAAATATTAATAAATGAAAACTCGAGTATTCATCCAAAAGAGTAATATGAAGTCATATTATATAACACTTATATAATGCTATCCTTTTCTCGTTTTTTTTAATTGGAAAAAGTTTTCGCTTCGTTTGTCTTCAAAGTTTAGAAGACATATCCATAGTTTAAAAGATATATTATTCTGTCCTTCAAAGTAAACAATAGTCGGAACAGTCTATTCTTAAAACTGATATAGTGTTAAGTGAACCCAATATCAAAGTCATCAAAATATCTTTGTCTGACTCTTATATAAGTCATTATTCTTTGCCTCAACTCTTGAAAGGGAAGTCATTTCCTCTTCAAATGTTTTTCATTGAACACAATATTTGAAAAAAAAGAATGAATGAAAAAAATAGTATTTTTTGAATAATTTTTATTCGATTTGTATAAAACTTATTATTATTTATATATTAATGAATGGAAAACAGTCATCAAATCAGTATTTGTATGAAGAATCCTTGGGTGGATGACCATGTTTAGTGTTAAATACATAGAAGAAATGTTATGGATTATATATTAGACAAAAAATGATGAGTTACTGAACTTTATATACTTTTTTAAGCCTTTATTGAACACTAAACCCGTATTTTTGAAAGTCTTTGAGCACAACATTAAACATAATATTGAGATAACCGTTTGAATTAACTCTAATAACTTCTCTGCCTTCACTTCTCGCCACTACTTTTGGGTCTATAAATTCTGGTTTACGTCCAGTGAACCAACCGGTGATCCGATTGACCATTGATGAGGACTGGGGGGTAAACATTTGCATTCGCTTCTTATGCATACCAGCAATCGGTGGGATATGAACTGAACCATAGCCTCGAATCACATCATTACCAAAGAAATCAAAGCCATAAACACTGACTAAGAAAACAAATTACATTATTTTATGGATGCAATGAATTATTGGATTTTAATCTCATTACTGACCGACTAATTGAGGCCAACCGAAGGGATTACTTGATTTGAATGTAACCTCCAGAGGAAAGTTCCAAACAAATAGAATCTTGTCTTCACTTTTTCTTGTAATTTGTGATATACCGGTCTCCACACCCGACACAATAGACCAGTCATTACCGTATTTATAGCAATACTTACAATAAACGTTATCGAAGCCAATGAAATGTGCGCTCTCTATTTGACCACTAATACTGACACAGAATACAGAACTACTGACAACCGATTCATCCATAACTTTGATTAATTAATTTTATTTAAATATTTAACTATTTTTAAAAAAATATATTTAGAATTAACAGAAAAATGTTTTGGTTCGAAGAGTTTTGTTGGGGTTCCTCACCATTACATCATTGCTATGACTACAGTCCAGAAGATTCTAAAACTCAATGAATGCAATAAATTATATTATTTTTATATTTATTTTTTTGGTTACAAATTCTTAATTATTCCTAAAAAACTTTTAACAGTTTTGAAAACAAGTTCTATAATATTATTCATATAAGTTGAATGACCATGGCCAATCAAATTTTAGCTACTTTAATAATAAATCATCAATATTTACATAAGAACGATTGTCATGGTTAGTTTAATTTAAGTTAGTTTAGGTTAAGTTTAATTTATTAATTAAATCCAATTAATTCATTTTAATGACACCAATAGATGATTATTCTTGATTTAAATAATTCTATAATAAATAGCCTTGAAACTTTTTTCAAACAATTTGATTTATATTCTAATCTTTATTTAACACATTTTTGTTAATAGATAAGATGTCCAAGATAAGAATTTTGTCTTCAATCAATTAATTTTGAGTGAATTTTTAAATAATAAAATGAAATAAATGTAAGCATTTATTAGTTTTGTAAACATTAATCAGTTGACTGATTATGTTTGGTCTGTGAACTCGTGAACTGTTCATCAGATCAGGTGAGTGTCCCCTTTGTCTCATTGACAGCAAACCAGTTCTTTATGCGTTCAGTGGATTAACTTTTTTTAAAAGATTTGTCACAAAATTTCATTAAGTTTTGTGTCTATTGTCTGATAAAGGATTTCCCAAACGTTTCCTCAATTCTCTGGTAATTCAAGTATTACTTCTCACGAATAGAATCTAATGTTTTTACACATTTTTTTCTATTTAAATGACAGAATAAGTACTTATACTATAAGTGATGGAAATATCAAATGTTCTGAATTATTTTATTAAAAAAAATTTGTCAAGTAATAATCAAGGACAAATTAGTTTATAGTTTATTTTAAAAAAGTATTTTAAAGTCATTACAAATTCTCTATAATTCGATAGTTCTATATCTCAAACAATTTTCTAAGTTAGACATACACCATGCTAATTTTGACTTTAATTTGTTGATATTTTTCTAGCTAATATAAGTATACATCCATACTGTATATGTTTTGCATACTTTTCTATTGAGTAATTCCAATATCCTGAATGTATAATTGGAACTAGATAAGTTCAGTAATTAAACATTGATTACTGTGTGATATAAAGTGATTAAATAGCGTTTAAATAATGAAAATCTGTTAAATAGTTTTTTTTGTTAGAAAAGTGACCGAACTTTTTATATGAAAACTCTATTAATTCAATGAAATGACTACTTTTACGCAAATTGTAATCTCATATATCTTTTTATTTTGTGATAAATGTATTACCACTAAAAAGCCCTCATTTTGTTTAATATAAAAATTAAAGAAATTCTACAATTTCTTCATATTATTGCAAAATATGAAACAATAAATAAAAAAATTGAAATTTGAGTCCAATTTATACTTTTATTTTTATTTAACGAAATTTTCTCTAATTTTGTTCATTAAATGAATAATTGAGAGCAAAGAGTAGTTTTGCAGCACTACTGCACTCATTATTGTTGATACCAATGCTTTGACATTTTCCCATTGAAATGGTACAAAAGAGCTAGATGATCATTAGTTTATTCGTTCCAATATATTTATGTCATGAAGTGATGACATAAATTATTAATTGGCATTACATTATCCTTGACAACTTTACGCCTTCTTCTAAATAAATATTATGTTTTGCCCTACAATTTTCATCAAAACTCCTAAAAGTTTAAAAAAAGATAAATTCTTACCAATATTTCATGTAAAATGTCATTCAGCAATGATGGCCACAGGGGGTATATGTAATAGGGGTATAGGGGGTATTTGGGTACCCCCTTAGGCAGGAATTTTTTTTCTCACAAAAACCCAATAAAAAGCTGAACCCTAATATTCTTAAAGGACCTTGCCCTATAAGAACGTAAACTCTGATCCATGAAAAAATCAAAAAGATCACAACGTGAGTCGATTCTA
>JAQFZM010000677.1:0-27081 GCA_034695785.1 Galumna obvia
CTTCTCCGAATCCCAAAACTCCGAATCCCACTTCTCCGAAAAATTTATGTCCCACTTATCCGAAAATGAAAAGTATCACATTTCTCCGAAAATATTTATCCCAAAACTCCGAATCATAATTTTTACAAACCATTAAAAATATCACAGATTATTAGCAGGAATAGCCAAAAGTATATGAAAACATATGTAAAACTTTATTATAACTAGCTTGATAACAAATTCCTATTAAATTTTGAACTTATTTGTATTTAATGTAATTTATTGAAATTTAATTATTTTCGGAGTTATGGGATGCCGAGTTATGGCATTCGGAGTTTTGGGATTCGGATTTATGGGATTCGGAGAAGTGGGATTCGGAGTTTTGGGATTCGGAGAAGTGGGGTGACACGTAAGAAATTGGTTTAAGATTAAGATCTGACCCTAAAGTAGGACGAGTTTCGCACTTAAACCAAAAATTAGTTTAATTTTCTTATATAAAGTTTGTTTGCTTTCAATGCAAAACTTGAATATCAATCAAAAATGTTGAAAGAAATTTAGTGTAAACTTATTGACAAAAACATAAAGAAGTCGTTTTTCTTATAATTTTCAAAATAATGTTTAAAAAACGATTTCATAATTCATTTTTGAAACGAAATAAATTCAAATTTATTGCTTTCAAAACAATATGTTTGCAAATAAATGTCAGACAAGTTTTGCATACATTAAATGTTGTGGTAGTGCTAACTATGCCCTTAAAGTTAGAGAAAGGTGTGTTCAGTTGGGAATAGACCTGGAATTGCCAGTAAATACTGGTAGTACAGACAACTCAATGATGTCATAATGATGTAAAAGGGAGGCCAACACCAGTTTTTTCTTCTTCGCCCATATTTTCTACGGTCTGGTAGTAGTCATGCCTTACATTTGTTCAGAAGTTGCGCTTTGAAGACAGTTATTGCTAAGGCTTTTCATTCTGTGCTTATCAATAGCCCCATAAGCAAAACTGTAACTCTAGTGCCAGAGCGCCAGAACTTGTGCATACAGTTTTGTGCTGAGCACTAGAATAGGCAGTCGACTATACGGAAACATTTGAGAGTTAGTGTTCATTCTGGAGGAGTAGTAGTTTTGCCGATTTCTCCCAACTCTTTGGTTTTGTTGAATATTTTTGTTGTCATTTATATTATCATTCGTTGGATTTATTTTTATCACTACTTTTGGATTCACTCATTGAATGTGATTTTATTAGTTTATGACAAACAGCTGGAGTTGTGTGGAGTCACAGCTAAACGCATAATGTTCTTCACCCAAAGAATAAGATAAAACCATATCTTGGGATAAGTGAACTAAAAGTAAAACTTTTTTTATTGTTATTTTTATTGTTTATGTGTTTATAATACTTTATGTGAAATATATTCTCACATATCTTTTCAACTGAACTTTCATTAGATATTTATATTTCTCTAAAACTAAACTCAAAATTGATTAGTGAATGGAAGGGAAGTCTTCAAGAGATAGGTGTGTCTCAACTCGAACCCAAACTGAACTGTCTCTCAGATAATATTTCTTTTTTTGTTTGACTCCTTTCGACAACATTTCAGTTGAAGTTTAAACTCAATTATTAAGAGAAAAGTTAAACAAAAAATTTATTCTCGTTTTGGTTCTAAAATTCAAACAAAAGTTTATAATTGTTTTATGTCGACAAAAATGATCGACAATACCATAGAAGTTGATCCGGACATGAATTTAGCGGCACTGAGTCTGTTGGCGATGTCCAACAGTAGGGGCGCCTCTTTTCGACGATTTTGTTCATCTCTGGGCTCTCAATGCGAGAGTCCCACAGAAAGTAGTAGTAATAACAGTGTGTTCACCGATGACGTGCCCGTAGACCTGAGCCGACGACATGTCGACGATTCCTCAACCAATGCATTTCGATGTCCGACACCCATTTACCCGAACAGTGGTCTGTCGATCGCCAGTAGTATAACAAATAGCCCTTCAATGAGCGAATCTCAGTTCAAAATCGCCCGAATATTAACTGATTTGAATCGCATAAAACAGGATCCGGTGCCAAATGACTTGAATTTACCGAACATACCTTTAATTACCACAAGTGGACAACCATTGCATTTGAGTTTTGGTCTTAGATATGCGTCAATAGAAGAGAAGAGTAGTAGTAATGCAAACAGTATTAGTAATAGTAATAACAATAATAATAATATTAGTAATAATAGTAATAATATTATTAATAATAATAGTAATAATAATAAGACAATTCAAGGCCGCACTCCTCGCAAAAGAAAATCAACGCCTGCAGTGAAGGCAATAGTGAAGAGTGAGCCACTCGACACATATGGTTCGGTGAGTGGTAACTCTGACGACCCATTAGTAAAGAAAATGCACCGGTGCTCATATCAAGGCTGTGACAAAGTTTATGGCAAAAGCTCTCATCTTAAGGCTCATCTGAGGACACACACAGGTATGTGTTTGTGTTTGCTTTTGGAAAAGCAGTGTTCACTCAATTATCCCAAACTATCCATAACTATATTATGTAAAAACAAGTTTTATTTCTCATAAAAAAAGGAAAATAATTTGTTTGTAGTCTTCCCTCTATTTTCTGATTTTATTCATTCTTTTATTTGAAATTAAGTTTTGTTTTCAATATTTTTGTTATCTCTTAAGTACTAATACTTATGTTATTTTCTCATTGAGTTTATGCTGAGTATATGTGCTCTCATTTCCTGTATATTAACACTCTTTTGATTAAAAGCGAAACCAAAGTCTCAGATAAATTGAGAAAAGTTTTTATAAAACGAAAAAAAAGGTTTTTATTCTAAATTGCATTAAAAATCAATTGAAAACTGGATTAAACACAGGAAAAGGTATGATATATTTCGACAGTAAAGGATATATTATTTATTGAGAAGGATTTTCAGTGTCTCGCAGTGATCACATGTTACTCCCCTTTAAGTGTTGTTCAATCAGTCCTGTGATAAGATAGTTGAGCCCTTCCTTCAATGGTTATCACAAGTGTTGTAAATTATTTTACATTTAAAATATTTTAAAAATTATCAAATTATCGACAAAAATAGATAACAGTTCTGATGGGTTGTGCCCTTAAAAAGCTTACTTTACTGAAAAATTTGGTGGTTTTTACTGCAAATATTGTGTGCGATTGTGTGCACACATAATGTCTGATAAATTAACAAAATATTATCACAGAATAAATAAAATCATATAAAGATTTAGAGAATAAATTTGAATTCAATTGTTTTAATGAAATATATTTTTTGGAAATGTTATAAAAGTCAAGTGTTTTTTCCTAATCCCAAGTTTACAGCAGTGCTGTGCTATTAGTTGTGGCAATCCTTGATGTGATTCAAATATGATTTACAATCATTAATAACTGAGACTCATAACAGACAGAAATCTGTAGAGCGTAGAGTAAGGGCTGAAAAATTTGGTGCCAACGCCTACCTTTTTAAGAGTTAGCTCACAGTTAGCTTTGAATTTAAAATTCTGTTGCTCTAACCTGAAGAGAAATTCTGCCCGAATATATTCATGAATGACAGCTGTTTTCGTGTTAGACTCAGGTCTGTCTCAATATACAGGAAAGAGAGGGGACAGAGATTGGATCCGATGTGTGACTCAATCGAACGAAACTATCGCTGATATAAACTTATATTCTCTTTGAAGTATTATTAAAAGTCTGCCGACCATAAGAGCACTCCATTGCACTCCAAATAATTCATATACTTATAGACAGTAAAACCTTTGCAGCTGCAGATCATATCCGGCCGCCAAATGTTTAGCAAAACCATTATTTTGGTGTTCTTTCCACAAACTGGCACTTTGTCTACTATATTACAACCTGTGCCACACAATCAGCCAACCAGAGGCTCATCGCTTCACATAATATTAAAGACCAGAAAAATAGATTTACAGTTATTGTTATGTTAGTATTCGGGCGCACGTCTTGTGTCTAACATCTCCCAGAGTTAATCCATATTTGTATGTCCGGACACAACGAAACAAATTCTTATATCTATAATACGTGTTTCGCCAAAAATATTTTTGTTTGTAATTCAGGAAAATAACATAAATTTCGGTCAAATTGAAAGTCTGGTCATAACTTCATATTATTAGCCAATAATTAAATATTTTTCTCTAATATATTATTCAATAGGAGTCGTGTTTTATGCCATTCCTATCAAAAACATATTTCTTTGACTTTGTTTTCCTGAACATAGAATTTGAATCAAATATGGAATATATAAATGAATAATCAATCAATTGAACCAAATTCTAGACACACATAGATTTGAATAAATCCTCTACACTCTAATGATTATATCCCCGCATATAATGTTAATTAAAATTATCTAAAACTACTTTTTTTTAAACACTAAAACACAAATATAAGTCAAAACCTATTTATTTGTAAACCAATAGAATCTATATTTTATTATTCATAATATTTTCAGTCATACAATCGTTAATATTATTCCCATAAATATTAGACGACTTAATATCTATTTAATATTTAATAGATAAGACAATTCTTTAGATATTGTTATGTATATATAAATGTAGTTTTTTATAGCACAACACAAAACTGAATAATTTGTTGGCATCAGAATTCAGGGTCAGTGGGAAAATCTGAGACAAAAAAAATTATTTAAAAATCTGTTTAATACTTCTAAAGGGATTCGAAGAAAAAAAAATTTCATTAGACGAGAGAGAAAGTTGTGATTTTCAATTCAAGGATATTTGGGAGGATTTTTCTTATGAAATCCCTTTTTATTGAGTTATTTATTCGTTTCTCTTTATTTTTTTTAGTATTACTTTAGCCTAAAGTTAAGACAACATTTGATCTTAAATTTGATCTTAAATTTCGAGATCTTTTAAAATATCTCAGAATTGAAGTTATACTTGAAATTAATTTTTAAATTCAGGGACCTTTTCCTTCATTTGATTTATCCATTTTAAAAATTTGAGAAAAAAATTATTTCTTATATTTATATAAATTAATGTAAATTATTTTTTATATTTTTTTCAAATGATTTCTCTTATAAAGAGATCAATAAAAGTAAGACTTCTTTAAGTAAGAAAAATAAAATGTAAATTTGAAGCCCTATTAGAGGCAAAATTGTTTGCATGCAATTCCTGGTTCTGTTTCTGAGACCCAATTTCTTAAACTTTTTTTATGACTTACAAAAGAGTAGTTATTTTTTTTAAATACACTTCTCCTCCAGCGATGTCTTCAGGTTGTACTCCAATATTAGGATTTCCCCAAACCCTATGTCAAAGTGTTTGCAATCAGTGCTTTCTGTGAGTTCGTTGGCACTGGTGTTCATCAGAACTGTATGAGTCCTATCTATTGGTATTTAGTTGGGGGCGTTCGCTATTGTCTTTCTATTGGTGTTATTGGCTCAACAATACTGGAATGGGATCACCACAACCTGTCCACAACTCTATAAATGATATTCATTTAAATGAATATCATTTTAATATTTAAATCTAAAGTCACGAATATATTCTTTAATAATTTTGTGTTAATTTTGTGATTTTAAATATCAAGTGATAAAATCACTGATAGTGAAATCTTGGTTATTCTACAAATTAAAAAATCAAGAAGAGCCCAGAGCTTAGAACAATATTTTTCCTGATTATGTCAGTGTTATGGTTGACCTAGTAAACCATTCATTATCCCAATGAATCAGAAGACTGTGCCCTCTCACTCGCACTTAGAAACAAGACTTCATTTAAAAGAAATAACTGACAAAACATGTCTTTTAATGTATTTTCCAAAACTTTTTTAAATGAGTAAAAGAGGTTTTGAATTAAGAATTTTTCAAAAAAAAGGCCGAACCGTGTCTTTAACTTTAGGGCTCATTTGATGTTTTTTAAACTTTTCTCTGACTTTCGTTCAGTCCTTTAAAAAAAGGTTAAATTTTTGGTTTTATCGTAAATCTGAGACTAATTATTAGAAAAAGTCATTATTCGCTCAAAACATAAACCAAAATAATTTCTTTAATTATTTGTAAATAATGTGAAAAAACTTTTTATGTTATGATATGATATCCTTGGAATCGGGGACTACTCCTCAATATTTCTGGTGTCCATTAAATTAGAAACATCAGGAGTGTAGGGGTGGGACCCTTTGCCTTAAAGCTAAATATATTGAATGTGTTTTGCAATTGACACTAAGTTTTTCCTCATTTAAACATAAAAAAATCTAATTTGAAAAATCATTTAATTTTACATCAATTCGTTTGTTATAATTACCGTTACATTTGACTAATGAAATGTGGAGTTCTTTTATCCCGTATTCAGAACCCGTTATTCCGCCCCTCTTTGACAGCAATTGATTTATTTATTTTGAAAATTCAATTTATGTTTAATTATTTGGTTTTTATTGCGATTAGTATTGGCTTAGTTTTGGCTTTTATTATATAAATTCGTTAATTTTTATTATATTTTATTTTTAATATCTATTAACCGGGTTTTGAAGCTATAACTTCACGATTAATTTATTCTGTGCTCCGATGAAAGTGATATAACTCTCCGTTTATCAGTAAAACAGGAAAAATAAAAAAATGGTCACAAATTCTTATCAAAATTTTCTGCCCGAAAGGAGTAATCAGTGAATCATTTCAGCGATAAAACTGGTTATCATTTGAGAAATACATTCAAATCTTATATACATTTAACACAACTATAACTATAATAAGTGAACATAAAACAGATTTACATTAATTATGTAAATATTACACAAAAACTTGATTTATAGTCGACATTAAAGTCCTATTCACTCGATTTACATCAAAACCTATTTTATCTCTTTATCTGATCATATATTGAGAGAAAATGTAATTTTTTATTTTGAAAAATTTGAACCAAATTTTATATTTAATGCTTTACTCAGTTATTAAGTGTTTTCGGATAAAAAATATCCAATTCTTTAGCATTAATTGATGTATAGAATCGATAAATACGTCAAAAGAAATTAAATTAATTGAAGTCATTATTCGACATAATTCTTGTCTTTCGGTAAAACTATTTAATCGATTGAAAAATTGTTTGAACAGAAAAAAAATCATTTTTTGGTCACAATTGAAAACATTAAAAAATGTTTGATATTTATTTTGATGTACTCACTCTCACTCTCACTTCACTCTCTTTCATATCGATTTCCGATATCAACACAACTTTCAAACTCTTGGAATTAATTCAAGTAAAATATCTTATATTTTGTGTGTGTGTGTGTGTGTGAGAGTGAGTGAGAGAGAGAGAGAGAGAGAGAGAGAGAGAACTTAATGAGCAGCGAAAGTAACTACAATTAAATGATTCATCAAATTTAGTTGAAATTTACAAATAATTTGTTGTTAACCTTAATTCCAGAGTTATTTATCTTAAGGTCATAGGAATGGAAGTTAAGTTAAATTGAGAGCACAATTGAGAGCATTCGGTCAATTAAAAAGAAAGAGTTGTAATTATTTTTGATGTTTAGGCAAAAGTTTATAATTTTTGGCTTCTCTTTAATCTTTTTTCTGATGACAATCTGTTGACTGAAATATTTGTATCTTTACATTATATAGGAAAGGAGTGAATATCAGATGATTTTCTTTTAATAGTTTGGCTACAATTATGAGTTAACTCCTATTCTAACAAAGAATTTAGTCCTCAAACAAATTCTTTGAATCGTTTCTAATGTCAAACAGTTTTTTGGCGTTACTTCCAATGAATTTTATTCTTTTAGTACAGACTCTCATTCATCCATAAGGGGTGAGAGGGGGTCACAACAAATGACATATTTGTTTATAATTACTGAATTCAATGATCAAGTTTATGAATTGATTCAGATAAGCCATTACATTTTTACCAAGATTAATTTATTTAAGTTGATTTAGTTTACATTAGGTTATAAAAAGTTAATTTTATAAATAATAACAATTCTGTTTATAAATTAAATCTCTTTCCTTACTAATTATAATAATATGAATATGTTTGATGTGCTTGCTCATCTTTCATAAGTGAATCATAACATATACTGAAAATTAACTGAAACTTTAAGTAAATGAAAAGTTTTTGGTTTTTCTAAATAAAAGTTTAGTTAAAACATTGAGAATATTCTTTAGTGAATTAATGACACAAAAATGCAGTCAAAAGACAAAATCAATATTGAGATTCAGTGAGAAAGTGTGTCAAATGGATGGGCGGGTCTCACGATTGAGTGAACAATACCAATCAATATGAACATGGTCGATTATTTTTCATATACCATATCTTTTTCTACAAAAATTACTTCAAACTTGAATTTAGAATTAAATAAATCATTTCTTTTGACGTAAATTTAATTAAAAATTGATTAAAATTCTTAATAATAATAAATTGTTTCTCTAATTAAAGGTGAGCGTCCATTCGAATGCTCTTGGCATTTATGTGGCAAACGATTTGCTCGAAGCGATGAGTTGGCCCGACATTTCCGAACTCATACGGGAGAGAAGAACTTTGTTTGTCCTTTTTGTGACAAACGATTTATGCGTTCCGACCATTTAACAAAACACGCCAAACGACACCCGGAGTTCCGTCCGGACTCATTGCAATTGAATCGCAAGAACCAGAATAGCGCACAGATTAAGAAAACAGTCACAAACACTAAAGTGACTACAATTGTGGTCAACAATAAGACTAATAATAGCATTACTTTGAATGCAATCAATGATTGCAAAACTAAAACCCAAATCATTATTGGAAACACTCCTAAAACCGGAACCAATAGTTCTGAACAAATGACGACAAGAGATATTCGTCTAAATTGTTATTCAATACCTCATCAATAGTTAATATAAACAATAAATTTAGTATTTTTTCAAATGAATTATATATATATTAAAACATTATTATAGGTTCTCTTAAAAACAATAAAAGTAGTGAAACATTACTTTTAATATGAATTAGTGCCTCACTTATACTAATAGAAAAACCTTTAAAAGTAAATATTTTTTATAGAATTATAATAAACTCAAATAAATCTATGATTTGAGTCAAATAGAATTTGATTAAAACTATTCATTATATCTATTTTGAGTAAAAATATGTGCGAATATAATAAACTCATTTATAAACGGCATTAGATTCTCATCGATTGTCGATCAATGGTTAACATTAACTGATTGTATGTTTACGTAAAGTTGAGTCGCCCTCAGATTTAAAGTATAAAATAAAATTAATTAATATTTTTGATGAAATTCTATTCAATTCATTTGAGTTTATTATAATTCAATTAAAAAGATTTATTTTTTAATGGTTTTATTATTAATATATTAAAAGTAAAGTTTAGACTTTTATTGTTTTCGAGACCTCATTATTATTAAGATTTATTTTAAAATATTTAACGCAAAATATAATTAATACTGAAATTCTTCCAAAAATTTAGATTTTAATATAAATTGTTGTATATTCTGTTCTCACGAATTATTTCTCACTTTATATCTCGCGGTAATTCTTTTATTAATGAATCTTCATATGAATTCTTTAATTTTGTAAATAAACTCCTTTTACTCATTGAACTTATCGATGAAGTTTAGTGGTTATAAAGAGTGTGCCTTTTATATCAAGAAAAGTCTATTTCCAGAACACTTTTTTAACAAATTATTTATTTCTATTCAAATCTGTTATGCATTTTAAATATCAAATAATTTTCCGCAAATGTTTTGTTATTAACACTTAATCACAACAAATGTCTCAAAATTTTGTCGAAACAAATGTTCAACAAATGATACAAACGCTTAGATTTTAAGCCAAATGTTTATAACTTTAACTCATTTTCAATGTCTAAAACACAGGAAATCTTTTTAACTAAAAAATATAAATTAATTAAAATTCTTTTCAGTATTTAATTTTGAAATTTAAACCCAATTATTGTATTTAAAAAGAGTTCTAATTCTCAATATTCTTATACTGAATATCAAAATATATTTCAATTAATTATTTGAATAAAGAAATTGATTTGTGGGCAAAAAAACAAACTTTTATTGAATTTCATTTTCATTTCCAAATAATTGAAAATTTTTTTGACAGTAATTTCTTTTGGATTTCAATTAAATTATTTGATTTAATCGGTTCGTTACACAAACTTATTATAAAATGAGGGGAAAATGTTTTCAAGTATTTATTGATTTTTAATGATTTTTAATGAAACTGAAGTCATTTTCTAGAATAGAGTCATTACCAGCAATAAAGACAAAAAAAATTATTGTAATATAAAATGATTTAATTTAAAGCCTCAGAGACTTTATTACAAAACAAGCCTTCATTTGGAAAACCCATTATTTTAATATTATTCACAACTTTTCTATTATTAAAAACAAATGCAATTTTTACTGAAATTTTCAACAAATTCTTAAGATTTGAGTCTCAATACAAGAATTTATTATTACGTATTAAATGCATGATTTTTTGACAAAATGTGTAAAAATAATTATTCATTTTTTCTATCATTTTGTATATAAATGGTTTTAAAGCATTTAATCAGAAAAACAGAAAATAAAATGAATTTAAAAATAAACGATGAAAATGAAGTTTCCGTCGTTTTGGGAAAATAATGAAAAACAAAATTATTAAACAAATAATAGTTTCAAGAATTAAAACAATAAAAGCAACAAATAATAAGCACCGGTATATTCACAGACTTTCAAGTATTCTTACAAATTAATCAGTTTTTTAAAAACAAAATATTGCTTTTTTGTCAAAATTTGGTGAAAACTAGCTAA
Organism: Galumna obvia; assembly: GCA_034695785.1. Classification (NCBI taxonomy): domain Eukaryota; kingdom Metazoa; phylum Arthropoda; class Arachnida; order Sarcoptiformes; family Galumnidae; genus Galumna; species Galumna obvia. The sequence goes on from JAQFZM010000677.1 coordinate 10,752, forward strand.
CAATTGATCAATCTAGGTAGTTTCGAAAATATTTTGAGATAAATTAGAAAAAATTATTTAAAAAATATTCTCAAAAATTGAGTAGAAATCAAAATATTTGATAAAAACTGAGAATTCATTTCATAAAACATTTCGGATTATTTCGAATGTAAATTCACCGGAAGTATAGGTTAAGAAAACCAATTATTAAAAACCCATTTTTTGTAAAATAAGAAATAAATTATCACTTATTAAACAACATTTCATAATAAGTTTATATAATATTTCTTTGTTTCAGAATCTAATCTTATATTTAGTTTGTTTTTTACGACAATAAATGAGGAATAAAACTCTTGACATTCACTTGAATTGTATTTATCTCTGCATATAATCTATGATTAAGACATAAGAAGAGGATTAGAATCGAATCAAAGAAAACATTTTTACAAACAATTAATAAGAATTAAAGTTAAGCACAAAAAAGGAAATAAAAACAATAATTCTATGCTTTTGTTTTTAAATGTTTTTGATTACACTCTAAAACTTTCATTGAATTAAAAAATTGCGTTTTTGTCATAAATATTATGAATGAATTACACGATTATTGTAATTATAAATATTAATATATTTTACACAAATTATAATTTAGATTGAATTTGAGGCACAACATCTCGTTATTAACATTTCTGAGCAAATCAACAAAACATAACTATTCATTACAATCTGCATAACTCGTAACACATAACACATAACAGCACCTCATCTGCCCTTACATTTATAGTTCAATTAATTCCGATAAATGAGAGGAATGCTCAGTTCAACATCCCATAACAGTAACCTTGCTCATTGTTCATTAGTAATTTTTGTCAAACTCTTAGTGACTCATTAAAATTGGGTTATTTTTAAATTTAGGAATTCATATATATATTGGACTCAATTATTGATAGTAAAGAGTCAGAGCACTTGACGTTAATTTTGAAAAAATATATGACTTTATAACAAACGGCATTAAAATTGGTCTGAAATGATTTGAATATATATTTTTGTTCACTATATCTATGATTTATTGGCTTTTAATCATTGGATTTAAGAACTCTTATAAAGAATTGTCTCAAAAATGGTTTTATATTTTTCTAAAAAATAATGTTTAGAATCGAATTGAGTTATAAATTAAATGAAATTTCATTCAAATTATATAATTGACTAAATTATCAGTTTTATAATAATATCGACTATTTTTCGGACAAAAGATAGAATTGAAATAAATATGAAATTAAAGGAAATATTGTGAAACAATTATATAATTATTATATAAGATATTAGTGTTAAACTCTATTAACTAAAGTTATATATAAGTTATATATTATTGTAAACTAGAACTTTACCTCCAATTCACTATTTATTGACTATTTTTTAATTTTATAATTATGTGACAATTCTTAGGGTTAATATAGAAACGGAAGTGGAAAACATTAACCGAATCTAAAGCTCTATAAATACCTTGTTTTTGGTTTTATCTGAATTTTGAAAATTGTGTTCTTGATGTTAGAGCTCAGGCACAAGTAAATAATGGACCAATAAATCAAATTATAAATCGATGTTATGCCTCGATTACTGCCACTATTAGTAATTAGGATCGAAACTAAAATTGAAATGAGAGCTGCCTTTCATTTCCAAACATTAATCGTTTGCAAACAAGAATTGAGATTCAATACCGATAGGGATAACACTTTCACTTTCACTGGTTTTGAACACTAATTGTTTCTAAAGTTTTATCACAATTAAAAAATTTATTAATTTTTGACTAAAAGTAAAAACCGGTTAAAAACAGTTAATTTTAATCTAATTTAAAACAAATTAAATGAAACAAAAGTCTAATTTAATTTGACTCAAATATTCAATATATTAATGAATTGTTATTTTGACTTATAATTTGTTTCCCTATCAGTAGATAATCTCAAATAACATTAATTACAAAATAAATTTTGTAATGAATTTCAACATTAATTGCAAATCGAAATCTTTGCCAAACATTTCATTCATAAACTCTTTTCGGTTTAAAACTATAAAATTAATGGTTTGTTTTGTGGGCAAACGCACACCACATAATGGATGCCCACAAATTAGTTCAAATGACCAGAAAATATTTGAACCGTTACTCAAAAGTAAAAATAAAAATTGAGACAAAAATTGATAACTTTCTATATAAAGATTGGCATACAATCACTTTAAATGAGTTTTGGATTATTTACAACAAATTAGTAATGAATTGGAATTTTTCCACTAAAAGTGTTCAATGGATGAAACGATTTAGTCGTCAAACTTTTCGTACAAATAGTAAATCAGTTAATAAAGTGTACACTTCTCTGTCTTTACTTCCGAGTCTTGAGCCGATCAAACAGTGATAGAGACCATTGGTTTGAGAGTCTGTTTAGCCGTCGATTCTGTGGTTTTGAATGAGAAAAGAGAGAGAAATGTTGACAATCGATGTTTGAGATGCGAAGACTCCGTTTGAAGACATTGAGAGCGAAATAAAACTTTTGATTTTTCTATTGATTTCAAGACTTAATAAAAATATATATAATTGTAGTGAAAGCGTTGAACAAAATAAAACAGTTGTGTCGAACAGAACTGGTATTAAACTAAAGTTCTGTTTCACTTTGATATAGTGGAAGCTTTAACCTCAGACCGGTGTCACTATCGGACGGCTCATCCACAAGAATATAGTTGTCTTTTCCATTCATTTTCAGGTCATCGGAATCATTGCTGTCATTATCGGCATCATATCTGAGTGGGACCTGACTATCCGTATGTTTAGGACTGTGGGTCTCCATTCTATGCAATTGTAGTTTTGGACCCCTTTTTCAATATTCAAATACATTAAAATATATAATTCAAACAGTTTTAGATGACATACCAGTCAGCGGTCGGACTCATTAACACTTTTATTCTCTAAAAAAAGTAAAAATCGGTTACAAATCAATAAAACAAAGCATTAGATAAAGTATTTAACAAATTATAAGAATCACTAAAAGATGTCTTACGTGAATGATTGGTCCTCTCATGTCATTGATTTTCATTATTGCGACGAAAGGGATGGCCATAACAGAGATAAGTGAAAGGGACCAACCAATGATTGAAGCCCACCAGGGGTATACATACAAACCATAAGTGGCCGGCTTGAGGTCAATAAACGTAAAGATCAGAATAAACTGTCGGACAAATGAAAAGACAATCAAATATTGAATTTATATATCAATCAAATTAACGAATGAGTCATACGATTATAAGTCCGGGACATATGAACTTCCAGATTGTACGCCAGTAGAGTCTGTGGAACGGGTAATGGCCTAACATTACTTTCATGTCATCCAAAAACCGGTCGATGCCATAAACCCAAGAGATGACAATAACCTCAACCAAACCAATAATAAGTGCAGAAAAACTAATTTTTAAGACAAAAATACATTAAATGTAAATTTATTGCGATATCAATCACTTGAGAGCAAAGGGGTAAATACCTGGCGCAGTGGTTGTCCATTAACTGCAAGATATACATTCCAGCCTTTGTACAAATGAGAAGTCCGCTGGCAAACAAAACTGAGCATGTTGCAGCCAAAACCATAGGTTTTCTATGTCTGAACTTTTCGGGCCACGTGTCCACTATTGTGGTGACCACTGTCTCTATTAAAGTGAATTGAGTGCCCAAACCCAGAGTCAAAAGCATGAAAAAGAAAAGAAATGACCACAACGGAGATATGGGTAGTTTAGATACAGCCTCCGGATATGCAACAAATGCGAGACCAGCGCCTAAACACATATTTTTAAAATGATTAAATGAAAAATAAGTGTTGCGACACTTGCCCTGAGCCGCTACTTCTTTGACACTGACTCCCAATTCGTGTGCCATAAATCCAATGATACTAAAGATGACAAAACCAGCGAAAACACTGGTTCCACAATTGCCAACAGATATAAAAATAGTGTCTTTATAGAAGTTGTTATGAAATCTATTGTAACTGGCCAAGGTGATCAGACCTCCCCAACAGGGAGACAAAGAAAAGAATATCTGCATGGCTGCGTCAGCCTATTAAAGCCAAGGACTAATTCTATTGCAATCAAGTGGTCTCATACGTACCCAAACCTGTGCTTCACCCAAACGATACCACTCAGGAGTTAAATAGAATCGAATTCCTTCTGCAGCGCCGGGAAGTGTCAGACCACGAATCAGTAAAATCGAGAGAACGAAATAAGGGAACAAAGCCGTGAAATAAACGACCTTGATAACATTAATCAAACATCAAATTATCAGACATTTGTCTCTTAAGAAATGTATTAAATAAATACATACTTTTCCCATACTTTTGACTCCTTTGTACAGACATATAAAGACAACAAACCAGCACAGGAATAGACAAATTGCTAACTCAAAACGGAAACCTCCCAAATCGTGAAGTCCTTCAGTTATACCCAAAACGAAATTACTGTTAAATAAGAATTTGTATTAATATTATTCATAATTTTTTTGTAGTCATTAATATTAATCAATAAATTATATGAAGACATAATGGAAGACATACTGGAAATACTCATCGCTCGGCATTTTTGTGTTTTGTTCCTTAAACTTATACCATTGGTTATCATTGATAGAACAGGTGGTGTTCAACTCCGAACAATTTAATGTTAGGGGATTCCAATTCTCTGTGGTTACGTCACTATTATTGGAATTGAAGTAACAGAACCGGTGGAGACACGTGCCGTTGAACAGCATTGTTCCGTTCAGTGCCGTACAATTCTTTGTGTCAAACTTACGACACGCTATAAAAAAATGGAAAACGAATACAATTAAAATGAATTCATATATTATTTCTTTCATAAATAAGTACCGAATATCGAGAGGAGTGTCAGAGAGACTGAAATTACGGACATAAATGTCGCGTAAATTAAATTTCAGTTCAAATCTCTCGACTAATTCTTAATCTTATAATGTTTTATGTCTTATACCGTCTGTATTCCACCAGTTTTCGCACGAACTCCAGGGAAGGTCTGAACTGATAGAAAAAGATGAGACGAGATAGAAGAGTCCCCAGGCAAGTATCATATTGTAGTAAATCGACACCAAACCAGACATCAGAAACATTGCATAACCCAATCCCTGAAACATTGGCGATGCTTTCCATATTGTAATCGGCCCTTCACTGGCGTATTGGCCGAACCCAAGTTCCAGCAAAAAGAGAGGTAACCCAACAAACATCAACATTATTATGTAAGGAATGAAAAATGCGCCTAAAGTTACAACAGATTATATTATAGTTATGTTAAACTCAGTAAAAGTCAATGCACTGATTGCTTGACTTGAAAGGAAGTCTCAAACCTCCGCCATTCCTGTAGACGAGGTAAGGAAAGCGCCAAACATTTCCCAAACCGACGGCATAACTCAGACATGAGAGGAGAAACTCCAAACTGTTAGACCAGTTTCCTCTTTCTTTATTCTCATCAAATTCAGGCGATTCACTTATGACTAGCGATGGTATATCCACCGGTTGGGCGGGTAGTGCCACACTACGCTTACTCTGTTTGTTGTCGAACATAATAGACTCACTTTAGTTAACTTTCTTTTAAAACTATATTTTATTAAAAACTAAACATATATTGTATTTCAATACTTTATGGGAGAGAAAGAGAGAAAATGCGAGAGAGAGAGAGAGAGAGAGAGAGAGAGAGAGAGAGAGAGAGAGAGAGAGAGAGAAGAGGGGAAAGGGAACCGAATGTTAGATCAATAGTCACGATATTAACACTGATTTCAATTGGATATTAAAAGATAAACTTTGAGAAAGTGTTGGAATTATCCCCTAAATTGGCGTTTGATTCGCGACTGTTGATCCGATTACCCGGACATAGAAAGAGTACCAATAGCTTAGGACAGGTATATGTGACTCAGAGCTAATCCTTTTAAACTGATATATTGTTAATGTTTGGTATAATACTAAAGAACTGGAAATTATAAAAAAATTTAGAAATTCTTTTGAATTCTTCTAAAATTGTAGGACTTCTAAGAAGACTTAAAGACCTGATTGTGCTAACCTGTGCTTTAAGAACTGTTTGTTGTTTGGGTGCTACTAAAATGACTACTAATAAACATAAATAAATCGGAGGTTTTATTTGATTTAAATTCATTTGTACTCATTTTGATTTGTGTGTGATTTTCACTAACCCTTGGGATACAAGAATATATGCACTTAAAAATGCCATCAAATGTTGAATTTGATTACTTGAGTGCATATTAGGCTCGGAGTGAGAGAAACAATTGCGTGAAACAACTGTTTTCTCAATCACTTATCCGTTGTGTTAAGAAATCCTTCTTATGCTCCAAATATCTGCTATAACTGAATATGCAATTAGTGGTCAAAAATGAATTTTTGTTTGATTTCAAATAAATAATAAGTTTTTTTTTCTTTACTTAAAAATCTCATATAATTCTAAAGTCAGATAAAATCTGTCAGAAAATTTCCCTCAAAAATTTCCCGAAATTTATCGTTTTATTATAATCTCTCGAAATGTTATTTTCACTGAATATAAGTGAAGAATATTTGAGACTTTTCTTTAATAACTGAGTGAAACCTTGACTCGAATTTTATTCCTTTTTTGGCACTCGGAAAGAGATTATAAGTAATGCAAAGGATTTATTGAAAAATTCATTGATTTCAACAAAATAACAAATGAATTTTCAAACATATTTTAATGACAAACCGATTGTGAAATACTTGACTCTTTCATTAAATGATTGATGAAAATTATCTCTTTATCTCTTTATTCGAATTATTAATTTATTAATATTTCATTCATTTCTATAATTTAAATTCAAAGTCTTTTTTTCTTCTTTTGATTTTTGACAGAAATCAATGCTATTTGCCGTTTGAAAAATGTCCTCAAATGTAATAAAAGTTGCTTTAAATTCAAGTACCACTCATTTCTCACAATATATTTGCAATCAATACAAGAAATTTAACGAATTTTTGCGAAAAAAAATTGTAAATTAAGAAATGTTACGAAAAATATCTGATGTAAAGTAAAATTTATGATTTCATGACATTGAGAGGTAGTGAGTGGCACACCATATGTTACATTAGGTTGTGCTGAGGTTAACCAATTAAAAGAGAGACCGATTGGACAAAAAAGAGGCTCGACTCGACTTGTTTTGTGCTTTTACTCCAACTTTTTTTTATTTAATGGTTTTATAGTTAATTTATTTAATATATATTTAATGGTTTTAGTATTAATTAAAAAACAGTTTCGATATAAATATTTTGAATTAAAAATTAGATAAAATACACTCAATATTTGACATTAAATTCATTAATTTATTCTAAGCATAAAGTCTTCAATAGAATTCGTGAAAACACGAAATCACTAAAAGTAGCACAGAATCAGTCGAATGTCTGCACTCTTGAAAAGGCATTTAAAAACTTCTGAATGTCTGACGTCTGAAAACGTCTGGCATTTAAAAAAGGAAATACAAAATACAGTAAAAACTCGTGATTTTATAATATGTGATATAAGAGTGAAAAATAACGCTTTGATTGTCATTTAAATGATTTCTTAATTTAGTTGAAACCCTTTTTTAACTCAACTATTAATTTGAGAAAAACAACTTTTGGATTAAAATAAATCTTAATTTAAATTATTTTTAAAAGTCATTAATTGAAAGTCATTTTTTTGCCAGAAATAGTTTACATGAATTAAACCGATTGAACACCACTTTAAACATAAGGAAAACAATAGTGGTCTTAAAAAGTAACCGGATATACAGGAAAATCATAATTTAATGATTTATTTACAGACAAATGTTTTTATTCCTATTTGTCATTTGATTTTAATAAAAGTTTTGGTGAAAATCAAGATATCAGACAAAGTGATGGAATTACTTCTATGAGATATTAATAGAAATGAATACAAGTCTAGTGTTTTGATTAACAATAGGAAGAGGTTTTGATTTTCAAGTAATGGATACCTAAAGATAACTCATGATATAAAAGGATGTTATGTTTCATATGACTACGACTACACATCAATAGATATGATCTTTAATATAGGTTTTTGATAGATGTCTTCAAATAAATATATAAACACTTTTTTTTATTTATCTTTTGATCAAATAATTAAATGAAAGAAAAATCTAACGTAAGAGTAATGCCGTCCTTCAAAGGGTAAACTCCTTGACCTCTAAGTCGAAGGGATTTTCTCGAATAGTGTTTCACTAATTATTGTCGCTTTTATACGGATTCTGTTCAACACTAAAATGTATGTGAAATACGTCTTTACATTGAGATAAGAATCGGAGGCATATCTACTGTAGAGGGCTTTCATTGAAATGAACGTAATCTGTGATCGTTTGTAGATTCTGTTCGTTCTCTTTATTTATAGAAACAAATTTTTCCTTTGAATGTGAATTCCATTCAAAAGCATAACTTATCTCTCGTTCACAGATTCCGACTTTTCAGAGATAAAACACCTTATATTTAAAGAATGGCATCACTTATTTGAAGCCGGAATTTACACTTTTCTCAATTTATTGTTAAGATTTACGAAAAATTATGAAATAAGAGTCAGTCATTTGTGGAATAATTATGAAATATAAGCGACGGCTTATCAAATGACTAACTTTTAAGCCAATGACTGAACAAAATATTTACATAAATTAAAATAAAACAAAATTTTAACACAAAATCAGTTAAAATGAATGAAATGCGGATAAAATTGTAAAAATATTGCCATAAAATTAATGTATACCTTATCCGACGGAATACGAGTTCCCATCCTTTCAATCGATATTATTTCCAAATCAATGATATTTCGTTGAAAGTCGGGTCCTTTTTTGACGCCAATTAAATCAAGAATTGATTTTAATATTTTTTTGTTTTAAACCAAAATTAAAAACACTTCAGATATGATTCGGAAATTAATCAAAGATTCGGAAATTATTTTGAATTCAATTTCAGAAATAAAATTCAAATTAAAAATATAAAAGATTTTCAATAAAACAGTTAATACTCTGACTTTTCGCCAATAAATTGTTTTTCGGCTAAAAAATGATGATTTGAATCACAATTCAATTGATTCCAATTTTCACAAAATAATTAAAACACAAAAACAAAAGAATATATCGATTGATATAATGACTGATATATGAAAAGATTAAAAATATTTAAAAGTTTTGATTAAAAAATAGAATTTTAGATAAATTATTGAATTGAGCCGAAAGTCTGGTCTGAGTCTGAGTTAATAATGAATTCCTATTACAGCGATTCTAAAGTCAGAGTATATGAGAGGCAATCCTCAGCCCAAACGAAGCATAACTGAGTACTGAGTAGTGGATGTTGTAATTGAGATTGCTCATTGCATTGCTCATATACCCATTGCACAACTCATACTCACTCTACTGTAAAATTGAACAATCAATGACATCCATGTAAACTATACATAACCTCTTTGTTATTCTTCCATAACTCAATTAAAAATACATTAAATAAAATTATCCGAAATTTTATGCTTTTATTCGTTATTCAATGGCTTAGAAGTGAAAGTTTGTATATGTGTTTGGACTCACTTTAAATTAAACTACAAGTGATTAAAGTCTAACGTAATTTGTTTTAAAAATTGATGACAATTGAAGTCACGACTCCTCTTATATTCTTACAATTCATTAAAAAGAAGTAGAAGAATGACTCAGTTCACACTTTCAATCCATTCCTATAAGCTTTTGAAAGAGTTATAAATGACTAATAAATGACTCGAAAGCTTTCAAACTATGAATTCTGCAAATTCTATAACTTAACTGAAAGAAGAATCACAATATATTCACAATATTTTCAATATTAACTAAACTTTAGTTAGAATTTATAAAACACTAATTAAAGAAAAATTTAGTCATTTTTCTAAAATGAAGATTAAATGAAGACTAAGTATAGAAAACATCAAAAAGTATATACAGTAGACTCTCCCAGTTGTGAATCTCTGAGTTGTGAAACTCTCCCAGTTATGAACTTTTTTTAATTTTAGACGGACTCGCTATGAATTGATATCTACTAGTTGTGACTCTCCGAGTTATGAATTCTCCCAGTTATGAACAAATTCTCCATGCATTTGCTCATTCATATCTGGGAGAGTATACTGTATATATAACTTAATCCTATTTGGAGGAAAACTTCACTAAAGTATAAAAATTTAAAAGAGTAGAGAAAAGTTTCGAAAGATATAAATTTATTATATTTTAATGATAGCATCGAAAGGGAAAAATATGACTCAAACGCAAAGACCTTCACTTCTAGTAATTGTTATCGAATTGATTGTCATTTTATTCAGACTTTAGTTAAAGTAATTGATTGGGATTTTAGATTCAAACGATAGATAACATACAAATAAATCCAATTATATAAAACATATTTATATGACGTCTAAATCCCTAATTAAACACTCATTTCTGTTCAAACAAATCATCAAATCTTTTGATTTGAAAATTTTATTCATTCAGTGATTTATAAAAATTAAAATTTGTGTCATTTTTAACATAAATTATCCCAAAATTAATCCCAAAAATGTTAAGAACTACGACAAGAATCAGTGAAAATGATATTAACGTTGATAACGTTTAAGGAAGTATTGTATTCAACGATATTTATGGTACGTATTATTGAATTCCCAAAAAAAAAGAGTTGTTTTGATTTCTAAGAAATGAAATGAAGTAAATCTTTTGGTCTTTTGCCTAAACCTTTGCTAAACCTTTGATCTGAAGGTTATTCGCCTCACAATTAAATACAATGAAAACTAATTATTTGATTTAACGATAAACTTCTTGTTTAAAAATATTCTTCTCATTAATGGTTCAATTTTTGAAGTTTTTGTTACACTAATTGATATAAATTAGAGTTAATTATTGGTTTCAAAGATAAGATACTTTAACGATAACGAGACTAATGTTTTGTTGTGTAGGAAAACGATTAAAAATGTGCTATAAATGATATAAATGTTATAAATGTATTAAATGGGAAATTATTTTCATTTAATTGATTTATTTTTTGTTTTTGTTGAGTAAATTTAATCGTAAAACTGGACGAAACACGAAATGCCGAAACATTTGAGGGTAAAAGTATTGATAAAAATTCATTTTTACGAAACAAATGTCGAACTAATGATGAGATAAATAAACGCAAATCGTTAACAGTTGTCGACAACGACTGTCACTCATATCATAATAATACTAATAATAAGACAATCGCTGACTCCTCGACAATAACAGGTCTAACAAATGATTTGATTCGTGCTTTTAGTCTTTAATTCATTATATTTTATGTTTTATTTGTTTTATTGATTGGTTTTAATGTCATATAAGAGTAAGAATTTGTGGATAACTTTTTATTATTTTATTATATATTATAACCCAATCATTGTTTTTGGCTCTAAAATGATGTTCAATGAAATGCCAATAATTGTGAAACTCTTTTCAACTGATTATTAACTCTTTTATAGCCTTTAAAAGCCTTTAATAAATCTTTTCTTTAATTGAATGCACTCTTTAGTTGTCTTTTTAAATATAATTATCTCAACTTTTTATCACAAAAAACAACAGAAAAATGACTTAAAATCCTAAAAGCATTAGAAGTGATAACATTTTGATTGAATTATGAAATCAAATATAATTTTATCTTAAATTCAATGCTATTATTAAAAATGTTATAATAATAGTAAACATAAAAATTTTGCAGACATTTGTAATAACAGCGATATTGTCGACGAAGTGGAACTCTTGACTCTCGTCGAAGAACAGATTCCCAGATATAAACTTCGTTACGACACTATCACACAGTTTTCAGGTAAACATAATTTAACCTTGCTCAAATGCTCAAATTGCTAACTTTTCTTTTAAAGGTTATGAAAACAATGATTTTTACATAAAGACTCCAATCATAGACAGCGACACTCCTATAGACTTAAGTCCCGACACATTAAAGGAAACACTGAATTATTTTGTTCTCTCTTCTGACCGTTTGAGCCAAATGACCAAAACTTATAATGATATCGAAGCCGTCACTAAACTATTAGAAGAAGTATTCAATTCATTAATTATTTCATTTTTTAAATATGTTTTTTTGAAATATTTAGAAAGAAAAAGACCTCGAATTAGCCGCACGAATAGGACAAACCCTTTTAGATCAAAATCAGTTGTTGACCGCTCGTAATGAAGAACTTGAAGCTGACCTCAACTCATCCAATGAAGCGGTAAAAAAATAGGCAATTATTAGACTCTTTTCTATTACTTTCTATTATCACTACATTTATTGCTTTTATTTAAATGAAATAACTATCGAAAGCAAAACTCATTCCTATTTTTCATTAATTTCTGTTTTGTTGTAATCGTTTGCATTAAAACTTATTTTTAGGTCGAAAAACTTAAGTTTGATTTGATTAACACAAATGAAAGGGTTTGTCATTTGATTTTTAATTTATTTTTATTTTAATATTTGACATATTTTTTAACTAATGAGTAGTGATTTGACTAAATATAAGTTGATTTTGGAATTTATTTATTTAAAAGAATATTCTTATAATCAGGTCATTCAACTAAAACATGAGCTTTCGATGAAAAGTGGTTTATTGCAAATATACAGCGCAGACATTGAGGCACAAGAGTTTGAATCAGAGACAAGTGAACCACTTTCTGATGAAAAGGCTTCGATTCTAACAAATTGGGAAGATTTGCATAAAAGGATTGGTAATTTAGAGGAGGAAAATCTTAGACTCAAATGTGAGGCCATTTCCAGAGCCAATGACATTGAAATTGAAGAGAAAAAAGAATTATTATTAATCCAAGACTGCGCCAAACAATTGAGTTCGTTTTATTGACACACTTTTTATTCTAAGTTTAATTTATTTAATTGATTAACAGCTGAGGCTAACCTTCAAATATTGAAATATCAGGAAGAAGTCGGTCGCAAGAATGAGGACAATATCAATCAACAGGAAGAGATCACAAATATGGTCACACAAATTGTTGATTTGCAAAGAAGAGTTCGCGACCTCACCGTTGAGAGTGAATCTCTTCAAAATGCACTCAATATATCACATGACTGTCAAAATGAATTATCCCTCGAATTAATCGAAATCAAAGAAAAATATGGAACCCTTTCGGCAGCATTTCATGAATTACAGACAGAATTCAAAAAGAGATCCCGACTTAATTCAAGTCATTATACTTTTATGCCTTTTTCCGAGTCTTTAGCCTCAGAAATAGAGTCAATAATTGAAAGCGAAGGCTCTGAAGGAGAACTTTCTTTAGGTTTAAGCATTCCTTCCGGTCGAACAAAGAAAAAGTCTATTAATAAAGAAGATATGCGTTGTTATAGTCCTGATTCGGTACTGTCCGGCGAATCATTTTATTATCGATATAATAATCCGCAGCCAATGATTGGTTTTCCTCCGCATAAAACCTATTATTTGCCAAATAAACTACAAATCGTTAAACCAATTGAGGGTTCGGCCACTTTGAGACAGTGGCAAAAGTTAGCGACTCCTCATTTGGGTGCAATCCTTGAAAGCCTTCCCGGAGTACCGAACAAAGCAATTAAACACATAAATCAGGATTTATTAGATTTCAATTTGAATTCGACCAAAGTTTGTGTCAATAGTGGAACAATCAGTGGACAAATGAATTTTGTTTCGACTAATTCTATATTCACGTACACAACCACTTCATTATCACAAACAACTGAATTAACTTCAGTCACAAATAGCTTTTCCAATGTTCAACTCTCCACTGGCAGAGAGTCTCCCATTTTTTCAACTCCTCATAATTTATTTTCTCATTCTATCGGAAGTTCCCATAATTTTCTGACAGAAGAGGTTTTATTATATTTTTTAATTTGTTTTTTGATTTTAATAAATAGTTATTTCAGGAAAATTCATCCGACAAACTGACGAATTCTATTCAGAGTGATTTATGTTTGGAGACTATTATTGCTGGTATTTATTCTTATCAGAGAATGACCAAGACTATTCATAATTCTTTTTTGATTTTATTTTTTCTTAAATAACTAAAATGTCAGTCATTTATCTTTTATTATCCCTTTTGTTACTCTTTTATTATGAAAGCACTTATATTGTTGTGGTCATTCTCTCGTTATTAATCCAAACAAAACCTTATTTTAATTTTTTGATCCTTTAGTTGACTCCAATCACATAATCACTAAAAATAATGAGATATCATCCGATACAAAGTCAGAGGACAATACCTCAACGATTAAGTCTTCGCATTTAAATTATAATCATAATAACAATAATGAGTCAAATAATTGTTTCATCAAAAGTCCAGAACATTCCCCACTTAAACATTCATTGAATTCAACCAATTTTTCAGACAAAGGATTGAGTGGAATGTCATCAATATTAGACATGAGTTGCAATAATGGAGTAATTATGAAATGCAATTCATTATCATTGAAGACAAAACCTAATAAACCGAACTCATTGTCGCTCAAAAGTGATTCCACGACTAGTGTTACGTCAACTGAAACCTCAACCATTTTCGACTTTTCACTGTTGAAAACTCTCCGAAAGGGAGGGTTTGTTTGAGATTAGTGTAAACTTGATCTGATTGTTGACTATTTTCTGTTGTTAAACATTTCTTGGAGTCTTCAAGAAGTTTATGAGTGATTGTAGTATAAGTCGTGCCTTAATTCCTATTTTTCATAATAATTAAAACTAGTCTTAAGTAAAGGTAATAAGTTTTGAACATTTGTTGACTTAAAAAGTATTTATTTGATTATAAATTATCTAAAAAAGAGATAAACTAATCATTCCTTTAATCGATATTTTAGCCAAAAAATGTTTAGGAATATTGAAAATCAAAAATAATTTCAATTTATCGGTACTTATTTTTTAGATTTTCAACTATTTTTGATGCAATTAATTAATTTTTATTTTATATACAATTAAAGAATATTTTAGTTTTGAATTTGTTTTAATAGTAAATCAAATCTCATTTCGCATTCAATGAGTTTTCGATTGATTTTTAAAAAATCATTTTAAAAGTTTTTATTTGTTTTCAAAAGTAATAAATGAAGTATTGATACGATGAAAATTGATCATGCTTATCTGCTTATGTGCTTAACTCATTACTATCGATGATATGTTGAAAAGCATAATATTTTGTGTTCTCTTAAAAATAAAATTTTAATTAAAGTTTCTTTTAATTATTTTTATTCATTTCAAAAATAAATTATTTTGAGTTCAGTTTTGAGAAAAAAAAATAAATGATTTAATGGAATACTTTTAAAGAGTTTTGGAAACAGTTATGAAAACTACAAATGTTTGACATTTACTACAAATTTATGTTAAAAATCATATTTACTTCCGGTTTTCAGAGACATTATTAAAACATAATTAAATGTCTGCTGAGAATAGGATTTAAAAGTGTATTAAACCCGAAATTCAAAAGAAAACGAAAAATATGGAAACTATTGATTATAATTTGACTACAATTTCCTTAAATCATTAATTAAGTGAGTAAATTCAATCATTTATATACAGTCAACGACCATTTTTATGAACTGATTGGGAATTAGGATTTAGTTCATACAACTGATCCCTATTTTCTATGGTTTGTATTAACTTTGGTTTGAATATTTGGTTCATTAAAATGGTTGGTCATAAAGCACATACTTCATACAAATGGTCGCTGACTGTATTGATATTAAATATTATTAAAAGTATTTCTGAAAAATTAATTAAAATATTAAAATAATTATAATATTTTCAATTAAAAAGAAAGTTATATAAAGAACACAATTGTTGTCAAACTATTGAAACTGAATTTTAATAGTTTTGATAATTTTTGGATGAAAAATCTTTGAACAAGATCAAATTAAAATATAAATGTATAAAAAATATAAGATTTAAAATGAATTTTATTATTTAAAGTTTCATTAAACAACACCAATGAAACAATAACTAGTAATGTTACTAGTTCAGGTTTAATTCAATTATATTATTTAAATTAATATTAAATTGGCTTAAATTAGAATTTTTAGAATTACCAAGGTTAGTTACTTATTTTTTTTAGTTAAATTCTATTTTTTTAATATTGACTCAATTCAAAGTATTTTTTAACAAAAATATAACAATTTTTTAAAAAAAATAAACAAATTTTATTATTTCCTAATTATTAATAAATGAAAATTTAAAGGATAGTATTTGTTCACAATTCTCATATCATTGAGATGTGTTGCGGGCCAGAGGTCTCAATCCGGGCTGTGAGCTCCGATTGGATCCTTTCTGGTGTGTCGGCGAAGGGGGCGTA
>JAQFZM010000678.1:0-27068 GCA_034695785.1 Galumna obvia
TTTCTCTCTCTCTCTCTCTCTCTCTCTCTCTCTCTCTCTCTCTCTCTCTCTCTCTCTCTCTCTCTCTCCCTTGACAATGGGATCACTTTTTTGCTGAACAGAAATCAAATTATTTTACTAAAGAAAAGCAATCAGTCATTACCCAATTCTTTGAAAATATAGACGAAATGATATTATTGTGTTCAGACAACTTCTATTAAAGAAAATGATGGCTCAGTTTAACAATATTTTTGTCGAAAAACGAAGACATGAATTTTAATCTTCAGTAGAAATTGATTTTTTAAACTAACGCTTTTCCTCTTGAAATTTATCGATTATTAGATATGTGCTAATTGGAAATTTTTTTGGGCATGATGAGATTTATAATGAACAACAAAAACTTTAATAATTAATTAAGTAATTAAAATTTTACCATCTTAAATTTTGAAAAAAGAGTAATATTATATTTATTTAAAATATTTTTTTATGACTATAAACAGTTATATCATGATAACCTTGATTTAAGGCTTAAGAAACCTTTTAATTTAGCTTAGCCTTCATTATATTAAGAATGGGCATTTAGATATGTTTAAAAAGAATAGTGACTAGATATTCCTATTAAAAAAGGATTTAAAATTTTTTTGGAATATAGGATTATGTGAAGTTTTTTTAAAACATTAAATCAACTTGGGCACTCTAAAATTAAATACTTTCTTGAAAATATCAAATTTATCTAAAGATTAAGAAAATTTATTATCGAATGATAGTTAACGTTAAAATTCTATGAAAATAAATTCATATATTTTTGATATTGTTTTTCCTTAAAATAAATTTCGAGTAAATTTTTTAAAATATTGGTTTATATTGTGTTTTTCCCTTAAAGTTTTGATCGGAAAAACACATAAATATTAATAACAATAATATTTATATATCATTAAATTTAAGAAAATTTTTTTTAAAATAAATTCTTTATTTGAACAAATGTTCTAGATCAATAATAATACTTAAATCAAATCATTAATCTAAAAACTTTTAAGAATTTCATGGGTAATAAGAAATTGATTTTATAAATTGAAAACCAAAAACAAAAAATAAAAGCCAAGAGAATAATCTAACAAGATAAAAAATAAGAGAATATTGAATGACCCAGTTTGTTACATAGGCGAAAAAAGTGCAAATAAAATTATGAAAAGTGATGACCAAAATATGTGAAAAATGTGTTCGACATCTGTTACATAGGAAAACATCAAAACAATTGTCGAGAATGACATCCAGTGATTACTTGTGTCTCATTCCCACTGCAAATGTAAAACGATTTATATTGTTGAGATCCCTATCTTTCAATGAGAGCTCATTTATTATACATGACCTCACAGTTTAAGCTCTATGAATAGAAAACTGCCCTTTCAAGTAATGGTCAACTTTTATTATCTCTGTGTCTCTTAAATATTTTTCTTTTGTTATCAAAATTCCTTTACTTGAAATAAAATGACCTAATCTTTATATATTATAGTTAATTTGTGTTCCATTTTTATATATATCTGTTGGCATTTATATGGATGGCTAGCTAGAACAAATTGCTTTGCTTAATCGCTTTTGAACAAAAGAGCAAGAATAAATTAAACTAGATGATTTAAAATATTTTCGATTATTTTTAATACTAAGGATATGCTAATATAAATTCCCTTGGTTAATATAATATTCACTTAAATAGGCACTTTTACTTGATTATCAATAGTTTAATAAATGACCAAGCTGACAAATTAAAATTGCAAGGGAATTTCCCTCAAAATATTGCAAGAGTTTATTGAAGTGTTTCCGCCTTTCTACTCTCTCTCTCTCTCTCTCTCTCTCTCTCTCTCCCTCTCTCGACAATGGGATCACTTTTTTGCTGAACAGAAATCAAATTATTTTCCTAAAGAAAAGCAATCAGTCATTACTCTATTCTTTGAAAATATAGTCCAAATGATATTGTGTTCAGACAACTTCTTTTAAAGAAAATGATGGCTCAGTTTAACAAAAATTTTGTCGAAAAACGTAGACATGATTTTTAATCTTCAGTAAAATTTTTTTTTTAAACAAACGCTTTTCCTCTTGAAATATATCGATTATTAAATATGTGCATATTGGAAAATTTTTTGGACATGATGAGATTTATAATGAACAACAAAAACTTTAATAATTAATTAATTATTTAAAATTTTACCATCATAATTTTTGAAAAAAGAGTAATATTATATTTATTTAAAATTATTTTCATAATTTTCAAATTATGCCTATCAACAGTTTTATCATGATAACTTTGATTTAAGGCTTAAGAAATTTTTCAATTTAGCTTAGCCTTCATTATATTAAGAATGGGTATTTAGATATGTTTTAAAAGAAGAGTGACTAGATATTCCTAATAAAAAGGATTTAAAAATTTTATTGGAATATAGGATTATGTGAATTTTCTTTAAACATTAAACCAACCTGGTCACTCTAAAATTAGAATACTTTCTTGAAAATATCAAACTTATCTAAAGATTAAGAAAATTTATTATCGAATGATAGTTAAAGTTCTATAAAAATAAATTCATATAATTTTAGATATTGTTTTTCCTTAAAATAAATTTAGAGTAAATATTTTTAAAAATTGTTTATATTGTGTTTTTTCCTTAAAGTTTTGATCGGAAAAACACTTAAATATTAATAAAAATAATATTTATATATCATTAAATTTAAGAATAATTTTTTTAAAAATAAATCCTTTATTTGAACAAATGTTCTAGATCAAATATAATACTTTAATCAAATCTTTAATCTATAAAATCTTAGGAATTTCATGGTTAATAAGAAATTGATTTTATAAATTGAAAAACAATAAACAACAAAATAAAAGCCAAGAGAAAAAATTAACAAGATAAAAAATAAGAGAATATTGAATGTCCCAGTTTGTTATATCGGCGAAAAAAATGCCAATAAAATTATTAAAATGTGAAAAGTGATGACCAAATATATGTGAAAAATGTTTCCGACATCTGTTACATAGGAAAACATCAAAACAATTGTCAAGAATGAGATCCAGTGATTACTTGTGTCTCATTCCCACTGCAAATGTAAAACGATTTATATTGTTGAGATCCCTATCTTTTAATGAGAGCTCATTTATTATACATGACCTCATAGTTAGGTCTTATGAATAGAAAACTGCCCTTTCAAGTAGTGGTCATTTATTCCTCCCTCTGTTTCTCTTAAATATTTTTCTTTTTTTATAAAAATTCCTTTACTTGAAATAAAATGATCTAATCTTTATATATTATAATTCTTTTGTGTTCCATTTTAATGTATGTCGGTTTGCATTATTATGTGATATTAGCTAGAACAAATTGCTTGGCTTTATCGCTTTTGAACAAAAGAGCAAGCATAAATTATCTAGATAAAATAAAATATTTACGATTATTTTTAATATTGAGGATATGCTAATAAAAATTCCCTTGGTAAATATAGTATTCATTTTATTAGGCACTTCATTAGAATATCAATAGTTAAATAAATGACCAAGCTGACAAATTAAAACCCATTACACTGATAAAAGAATTCATTTCTAAAATAATTCTAAAAACAATTTAATTAGTAGATTACAGTGAATTCAATATCGATTTAAAAGAATTAATTCTATTACACATTCTTCATATCTACAAATAATGGTTTATCACCAAGAACAATGATAATGAAAAACAGTGCTCTTTATTTGATGATTATTTTGATGGTATACTTATCTCTAATTTCTTTTGTTTTATATTTTTGAAATTAACATTAAGTAAAAACAACAATAAAATTGTTCTCTAATATAGCGAACAATCTCTCTCTCTCTCTCTCTCTCTCTCTCTCTCTCTCTCTCTCTCTCTCTCTCCACTCACTCACACAAAACATAAGAATTACATTCACTTAAACGTAATCCGAGAAAATATTATACAATTCAAGCCTTACATTAAAACTTGATGTATATTTATCCTTAAAAACAATAGTCAAGGGGTAGTCATATAAATAATGTTTATATTTCAATAAATGCAATAAACATGTAATGACCAAACATTGAATTTAATATTAAACCAAGAAAATATCTAGATCAATTAATTTTAATCCTTATAATATCTATCAAGAATATATACTTGGGATAAAATTAGCGACACAACCTTGCTCATCTTAATACCTAAAATGATATTAAACAAATTGAATTCTGTATTTTCGCCTCTTATTTAAGTGTTAAATATATTTATATTATACTATATTTGGCACACAATTCATAATTAACTCATGAAATATAATAAAGAGATAACTGTCCTCTTGAAATGAGTATAGGCACAGTGAATAATGGCACAGGAATATAATACACAGTTGATAGTTATTAATGATATTTTGCTTCACTTGTATTAACCTAAAGGTTTATAATGTCTTATATATTAAGCTCTCATTCGACTCAATAATTCCTATTTCTATTGTTTGGGCTAAAAAATAAACCTTTTCCAGGAAACTCCTCAGTTATGGACTCGTGTGTTATGAATAACTGTGTGTTATGAACAAAAACTTATAAATTAGATCGCTATACCTTTTAATGTTTAATTGATTGCCTTTTAAGAAGTCGTGTGTTCTGTCTTATGAATGGATTTTATAGCATTTATATCCTCAAAAACTGTGTGTTATGTATAAAGACTGTAAAGAATGACATAAAATGTCAAATATGGAGTCATATTTTATTGTAAATAAAAATTGTGCTTTACTTTTGGATTTTTATCTATAATTTATTACTTGGATATACTTAAAAATAAGATCTTTATATTTGAAATATTACATGTGGTTAAAGACATATCTACCCTAGTTCACTAAAATCTTAATAATTTTAGAATTGTTTGAAAGAATTTGAAAGGGTTTTCAATAACATTATTTAGGATATATAGACTTTATAAACTAAGTTTGAGGCAAAGCCTATAATCACTAAATTTAAGAACTTTTATCAATTTAATTTGAAATCAAGCTAAGCTAGTACAACTTAAAAGATATTCAAGCATTTTTAAAGTATTGCTATATTAGTTAATTTCTTAAGTTAAAAGCACTTTATAATATGTGTCTATTAAAGAAATATAAGCCAGACGGATCTCGCTTCAGAAATATTTAACCACATGGCAACTTTAATAATCAAATGTTATCTCATAACACATAGTCTAGAAATTAAGTGTCTTATGCTAATTGCAGATTTGAAAGGTAGTTTAGTGGAAGTAAAGAATTATAATAAACAAAAAATATTTTCCGTTACTATCAAAAGTGTGGATCTCAAAAGTGTATGTGTGTTTGTGAGAGAGAGAGAGAGAGAGAGAGAGAGAGAGAGAGAGAGAGAGAGAGAGATCGGAAATTGGATTTTGTTTTTCTATCAACATTTTGCAGATGCCTTCGTATGCCTTCGTATGCCTTCGTATGCCTTCGTATGCCTTCGAATGCCTACAAATTGCCGTCAATTGATTTTCATCAAAACTTATTCTGTTGGCACCACTTCTCCATCAGCGCAGACCTACTCTTCAAAAATATTTTCAAATATTTATATAAATAAATAACTAAATTAATAAAATAATTGTAACCAAGAATAAACTGGAATAGAACTTTATTCCATTTATGTTTTATTTACTATAATATAATAATATATTAATATTTGAATAATTTTTTTATTTAAATAAGTTATTTGTACCTCAAAAAGGAATTTATATAACATTTAGATAAACAAAAGAATAATAACATTAATAACAATGAAATACTTCTGAAATTATAATACAGTTGTAGTCAAATCGCAGAATAGAACAATTTATCTTGATAACTTCAATTTTGATAACTATCACAATATAAAAGACTATTATTTTTAGAATATTTATAATTAGTTTCCTTTTTTCGTTTCGCTTAGAAATGAGAAACAGAGATAGAAATCTTCCAAAAATATTATTAATAATATTAATGTTTGAATTATTTGTCACAAATTGACCGAAAATTAGAGTAAAAAAATTAAATTCAGACAAATTTGTAAAAAAGTATATAATTATAATTATATTTTTGCTTTTTTCGTAAAAAAATTGAATTTGAAAAATGAAAAAAAACTATTTGTAATTCAGTAATTGTCGGACAAATTTGTCGACCGATTAAGTGTAGCAAAAATATCAAGAATTTAATGACTTAACAATTAAAGCAATTGAAGAAAACTTAACAAATATTGACATTAATTGTGTTCTGTACTTAATTCATGAAATTAAAGGCAATAAATAATAGAATAAACATTTTTTGCTCTGTTCTGCCACTCATTTGAAGACTAGAACTAATTATTGCACTTATGATAAGAATCAGACAAATGATTGTATAGAAGGATGCGATCAATGACTAGAAAACATGTTTTTATGAAAAATAGTTCATCAGTTGATCCGATTATTGAATGCATTATTTATCGGATGGATTTTCAAAAAGTAAACTTTGAGCCAACCTTTCAAATGCCTGAAAGAAAAGCATTAAAAATAATAAAAGGTTTGAATATCACAATTGTGTGGAACAATAGCAGAATTACCTCAATTTCTGCTAAGGCGTCGGCAGATATCTCTGTTCTCACAGGTTGTGGCGGTAGAAATATATCTGTGGCATCATCTGATCCAATGGCAGAAGAACTCGATAATGAAAGTCTATCGGATGCAGCGCTCGGTATTCTATTTCGAGCCCTATCCGTAACACAAGTACTCAAAGATCGTGGCTTTCGTTTTAGAATCGAAGGGGTATTCGGTTTTGAAAAAATTGTGTGACTATTGTCTACCGATTCTTTTGTAACGGGTCTTCGAGTTGTAATTTGTATATTATTGATGACTTCATTACTATTCTTTTCATTTTCTTCTTTATTGCTTTTTCTTCGGTTAATCTTTTGTTTTTCTATATTATTATCAGTCAAATCGTCGGGTATTTCCCACGCGAGTCGTCCCAATTCTACAGAAGACTTGGCTCTCTTTGTTGACCCCCAGCGACCCTTTAATATTTTATCATCGACAAAATTGCCTAGGAACCTCAATGGACTTCTTCTAGTTTTAGGGGTTGTGCACATTAATCCCTCATCAATAGAGCTCTTTTTAGAACCGGCAAAACTGTCGGGAGTGTTGCTGTTGGATGAGTCCAACATATCGATAGTGTTCTTATTTTTATTGCTTTTTAGTGGAAATATAACTGAAAAATATTGAAACAAAAAATATGGAAATCTATTAAATATATTTCCCGGAAATGGAATATCTCTTCCTTTGAACTAATAATATGTGAATAACAAAATGCTTACGGGAAGGAATAGATGAGGCGGCCCTCAACATTTGCGATTGGGTTTTGCGTCTCAAACGTGGACTCGAAAAGATTTTCTTTGCTTTATTACTCAATGACTTCTGTTGACTCTCATCTGACACTTGACCGAAATAATCGGTTGAACTCCTTTGCAATGTATGCATCGCTCCTTCCTCTGAGTAATCCATTGACGATCTTTTGGCTAAAGTGGCTAATCTGATCTCTTCCTGTCTTTTGGCGCACAATCGTTGAAGTGTTTCTTTCTGTAGTTCTTCTTTTGTTTGTAAACTATCGTTTGAATCAATGATTTTATCGTCGTTTCTGTTTAAGTTATATCAAAGTTATATCAAAGTTATATAAAAGTTAATCAATTTTTTATTCAAATTAAATTTTAAATAAAAGTTTACTTATTTGTGTGTTTTTCAGTGAAATCTATCCTTTTTTCAACTCTTGTCCCTCGAGTTAATGGTTTATACGTTCGGTTTGTCTTTTTTGAATTCTTACTGAAATTTTCTGCCTATAAATAGATAAAAGATTAATGTTTTTAATTAAAATCGAATTAAATTTTATTCATTTGAAAAAGTTTTATCTCAGAGTAAATCAATTTAAAGAAGAGTCGGTACAAAGTAAGGGATATCACTAAATATAAACTTCAATTTAGTTGTCAACCTTTGAGATCAACGGCCCATAAAATAATAATAATTTAATTGAAATTCAAAGGAATTCATCACTTATTGATAAATAGAGGTTTTCAGTGA
Organism: Galumna obvia; assembly: GCA_034695785.1. Classification (NCBI taxonomy): domain Eukaryota; kingdom Metazoa; phylum Arthropoda; class Arachnida; order Sarcoptiformes; family Galumnidae; genus Galumna; species Galumna obvia. The sequence goes on from JAQFZM010000678.1 coordinate 8,064, forward strand.
CAAAATTATAGCTCAAGAAATAAATTTTCTAAAAACTTATTGCGAATAATAAATGTGTCAATCATTTGATTATATCTTTTCACTGAAAACATGCGATAAATTGAAAGCCAAATAAGTTGAAGTCTTTCCTCTAAGAATTCTAACCTGTTCCTGTCTAAGAGATTCGGCGTTTCTCAGTATCTCTTCGTGAGCTTCTTTGGTAGTGCTGTCACAGGAAAAGTCACTTCTGTCGCCTTCATTTTCCTGATAAGAATTCCAGTCCTGATCCCTGGCTTTAATACTTCTTCTAATTCTTAAACGGGATCTGAACTCATCTAACGATTCATTTTTATAGTGAAAGTCGTCATCAAAAACTTGCATTTTGTTGAGCGATGATCTAGATGACCGCATTTCTTCCAATTTTCTTACTGTTTTATTGAATTAAAACCAAATAAATTAAATAATCTTTAAATCATATATTTTTTTTCATCTAGATCAAGTTAATCTTGATTAAAATGATTAAAAGCGTGTAATAAACATAATATTAGTCAAAAAATAGGCTCAAAATTTATATTTAATTTACTCTATTTTTTTAAAAAGTGTGTCAAATGTTTTGGATTTTTAAAGAATCGAATTAATAACTGAATAATTATAGCATTTAATCATTATTTGTACTGAAAATTAGATAAGAAATCACATAAAAAGATGTTTTTATAAAATTATTTAATAAAATTGGATTAAAAATGTATTTATTATAATATTAAAGCTTTTTATCGATTGATCTGTAAAATCACAAATCATGAGTCATGAGTTTTATACAACTAATTAATGAGGAAAATAAGAGTTAAGTTAAGCCACTAAACCATTAAATTTATTTTGAGTTTAATTTTTTTTATGAGTTATCGATTAATAGCTTAATAACAGCCAAACATAAAAAAAGGATTAATTGAATGACAAATGACTTACACTGACATCGATTAGATCCTAGAGAATGACAGGACTCGGAGCTACTCCTTGAGATGGATGAGGACTGATCCTCTCCAATGTCTAATTGATGGAAATCGTCAGAATCATCACTGGATGGGTCACTCGTACGACGAATTGGAGGGAACTGACATTTAATGATGGAATATGTTTTCACTATTAATAGAAACAAAATTGAAGGCAATTGAAAAGACTTACGCGAGTGGCGGACAGACTCTTCCTAATTAATCCGTCTCCTTTGGCCTTTTCATAATACTTCATGCAGGGTGATTCTCTTCTATAACTCATTCCTGAATTCTTTGGAAATTTTCAGTAATTAAATGATTGAAACAATCGATAAGAAATTTGATGGAAAAGTCGTCAGAATCTGAAGTCCCTCTCAAAGGGAAACATTGTTTGTATTTTTAGCTGCAATTCTTCTAAAAATTGTGTCATAAAATAATTGTTGATGTGATGTGACACTAGTCGGGTACACACATCCACTTCAGTCCTATTCAATATGTATTAGTAGTTTCAGTTAATTATTTGTAAAAACGCAGAGATCTCTGCGCCGTTTCCTTCAATGCCTCCAAATTCTGATCAAATGTTTATTTTAAGAATTCGGCCGTAAATATGGCACAACTCATAGTTAGAGAAGAGAAGAGCACAGCATCTCATCGAACACAACTCAGAATCGTCTGAAAAAATCTCAAACATTAGAGAAAAGTCAAACTCTTTTGCAATAAAACTATATTTAAAGTTTTGGCTCAAATCTGATCCTATTATAGCATTGCATATAAAAATGTTTTCACTCATTTCAAAGAGAAAAAATTGATTTACTTTTCGTTTTAGTTCTGAATTCTGTTGTCTTTTCATTAATTTTATGTCAAATATTTATTCAAATCCTTTAATGTTTTACAAAAAGTATTTATTGAATCAAATAATGGCTTCGAATGAGTGATAAAAATATTTCGAAAGCAATTAAAACCAAAATTAAATTCTTTTCAAAGAGTTGTCACAAAACAAGAGTTTGCGCTCAAAATTGACTAAATCTTTGACTTTTATTAAGAAAACACTAAATTTTCTGAATTTTGGCAAAAGTTTAAAACAAACAATTATTGCCAAAACTATTATAAAATATGAACGCATTTAAACATCAATTCTTAGCCAAAGAGTCGCCAAAATAAGAGCTAAAAAATATGTCATTGTTTTCATTTGAAACAAATGTTGATTCAAATGTTGATTCAGAACAATAACTTTATGTCGAACACAATTATATTCAGATCAAATAAGTGGTCATAAGTTATAAGCAGACACTTGTTTTAAAGTATCACCTTTTAATTATATAAAGGGTTATTAAATAATCTTTACAATTATAAAATAAACAAAATATAAATATAAGTTATATTTATTATAATTTTCAAATAAAATGGATTTTTATTAATTTATTATTAAAATTAATTTATTCAATAAATATTAAATGAGAAACAAATTTATAGTAGAAGTATATAAAACAAAAGTTTATTATTGCTAATGAAAGATCAATAATGTTGCTAGATTATGTTTTATTTAAAGCTTTTGAATGAATCTTTGACTAACTTTAACCAAAGAAATGGTCATTAATTTAATTAAGCAATTGATTGTGTATTGGAGTTATATTTTACTACATTATCAGTATATTATGTAAAATAATGTCAACTAAATTAGGAATAATTCGTCTAAAATTCATTCATTTTTTTTAAATAATTATAATTTAATAAACAATACATTCAATGACTAGAAATTTACAAATTTTTAATTTCAATACAGATATCAAATACAATATTTTAACAAAAAAAGCATTTTATTAGAAAATTACAATAAATACCAACTTTTTATCTCAAGAAAAGTTTAGACTTGGTCAAAAAACTTTATGTCAAACTATCTGAGAAACTCTGAGGTGAAAAAAGTTTCTTTTAGACCAGACCAGTTTAGACCTAGATAAGTTTGAGATGATTTAAACACGAATATCAAAAGTTTAAACAAAATATATTTTATATAAATTAATTCAATGGAAAAGTTTGTTCTTTAAAGTTGTCAACGGATTGTCTCTTTTTTGGTGATTTAAATAAATAAAATCAATTATTTCTATTCAGACTTTAAAATGTAAAGGAAGGGACAGTTTTCCATTAAAAACAATAAGAGTAATCACTTCCTTCAAAGACATATAAAGTTTTTCATTCAATAAAATTAAGTCGAATAAAAAAATGTGAATTTAATATAAAAATATTCGAATAAATTGTGAAGTCTATAGAGTAGTAGAAGTGACCGGATTTATGCCGTGCACTAACAGAGTTGGCGGTAGATTCTTAGTCAGAATATCCAATCTCTTGAGATATTGCCTAAAATCATCGGTATTTGAGGGCGGGGGCGGTAAATACATGAATAATACCGATGTATTATAACTGTGTTCTTGAATCATCACATTTACATTTTGGAGATAATTATCGGTTAACACAAATCTTTGAGGACTATCACCGATTGCAAGAGTGGGACCATTGCTATAGTCAATAGAATCCGATGATTTTGAATCCGGAGAAGGAATTTCTACTGTAATGTCAGTCATACTCGACTGCAAAGACTGATCCAAAGGAGAAATAATGTGATCCCAAATCACTATTTGAATAAAAGCATCGATTCTGAGCATAAGAAGTATTTGTTCCCATTGACGTCTTAGAAGAGCCACGTCTTTGATTTTAGTGTCCACACACATAAAGACTCTCACTTTAGTTGATGTCTTCCAACCGGGAACCATATGCAGAACACACGCCAATTGCATCAGAAATAACCAACAATTGTCTATAACTGTAATTGAAGTCTTTGGACTGAAGAAGTTTAGAGGCCAGACATCGATGTATGAAGAGTTTGTCGTTGCGATAACCGACGCCTGAAATTATTTGATTTATGAAAAATGATTTGATTAAACATTTCAAACATTACTTTATCGAAGAGTTGAAAGTGTCGGGCAATACACACATTCTTCTGGAGTCTGAATACAGAATCATATAACATATTAACATATTCTTCGGGAGTGAATACTCTTTCGTTATTATTCTCTCGAAGTGAGAGGAAAAGTTGTCCGCGTAATTGAAGATCCCTTAAGTTATCATAAATTATATTATTTTCGAAGAAATCGTTGGGTATTTCTTCGTCATAAAAACCGAATAGCATTGTGTTTGGTTTCATAGCCCCCAAACCTGCAATTCTGGCCAATTGGTGCATACCTTCCCTAACACTTGTAGCTAAAGTTACCTCAACAAATGCTTTAACTTTAAGTTTGTCTAATAATTTCAGCCAAAGAGGATACTCTTCGAGAACGGGGTCGGTCTCAAACTCATCAATACTTCCAACTTTTATATGACCTAAAATATAGAGTCCACTCTTTTTTAGGTCATTTACAAAAGTAATCAAAGGTATACACGACCGCGGATTTGATACCAATAGAAGAAACTGAGGCCTCCAATACTTGACGTGATCTTTCCTACTGTCCAACAAAAGCAAATATTTTCTCACCTAAACATTCATAAATAATATCCATTAAATTACAAAAAGTATTTATTGAATAAATAAATTAACCTGATGAAATATTAATGCTTGACTAATAGATCCCCAGCGAACAGGTGGGGAACGGATGTGCAAAGCAATGACCAAAAGTAAACACATTATTATAGTTATGGCGGCATAAAGTGATTTAATGACAAACATCATAACAATACATCCCAACATTCCTATGGATGTAGTCTTTCCCGAAAAATACTTGAATGAAGGCCTGAAGTTTGGCGCAGATGTGAGAGTGAGAGAAAGGCAAGCTAAATTTATTGCAAAATACGATAATAAAAAGAATACTGCTGTGATTTGAGCGATCAAGTTCAATTTGTTTATCAAAATAATGCACTGAACCGTAAACCAGGTCACTATTACTGCCGCCACTGGATTTCCATTACGTGAGTATCGATTTATTGGAGTCAAAAGTGGACCAAAAAGATTGTCTTTTGCGACGGCTTCGAGTACTCGAGAGGCACCGATTAAATTACTTAATGCCGCAGAAAGAGTGGCAGCAAATATACCGATCGCTACAAATGGTCGCCAAAAGTCTATGTATTGCATAAACAGATAATTGTTTTGCAAAAGTATTCTAAAAATGAAAGAAAATTATAGATTGTATTCGAGAAAATTTATTAGAATATATTACTAGACTGACCTAGGACAAGTGGCTGCTGTCAATAATATTAATAATATATATGTAACGAAAGTAAAAGCGACGGCACCCAAAGTACCACGGGGAATTGATTTTCCTGCATCTGATCTCAAATATTTTAAAATGAAAAACAGATGAAATATTCTAACCTTTAAGTTCACCCGACATATTAGCGCCGGCCATAATACCAGTGACACCACTGAATAAGACACCGAAAACAACAGAAAAAGTTGTCATTTCATTAGTTGTGTAATCAATTCCAAAACCGGCTATAATTTTAAGGCAATAATTGTTAATTAAATTCATTAAAAATAGTAAACGATTATAGCATACGATTTAGATTATCCCTAAATGTGGTCCATTTGAAACTTGTAAACTCGAGTCCACTGGAATTAGTTAACAACGAATTCTCTTTTGGTATATCAATAGTTTGAGGGCTTTGGAATAAAAGACTGGACACAACTGATAGTGTGCTTATCATTACGATTACAAAAATAATGACAGTTGTCTTCGCAAAAACGGAAGCACCGATTAAACAAATCATAGCATTCATTATATTTAGAACCGATCCGTAGAGAATGGAGTGCCAGTGAGTGTCCGGCAAAATCACTGCAATACCACCAGAAGGTCCGAAATTATTGACTATACCTTCAACACAACCAGTGATATAAAGAGCACTCGAGAATATATTGGCCACAAAGAAAAGCGTTCCAATACTTCCTCCAAATTCTGGTCCGAGCGCTCGACTTATCATAACTTATCAAAAGAGTAAACATATGACCAAATGAGTGACCAAATCATTTGATAAACAGTCTTACAATAAGCACCACCGCCTTCGATGGCACCATTAGTACTGATAGCACAGATCGACAAAACAGTAAAGACTAATATAGAATAAGCCAACAATAGTTCAATGATCGTGGTAAATACACCAGAATTACCCACAATAAAACCTATCATTTAATTAAATATAATTTATTTTAGAATTAAAAACATTTTCTCTGAATTAATACCAATTCGTAAGAAAAGTATTGCACTAAACATTGAGAGACAAACCGGAGTGAAAACACCGGAAAAAGTGGTCAAATTCTTCACATCTGTTTGTCTTTGAGGACTCGAATTTGCAGGACTTGAACTACCGCTCAGATTACGGAACAGTCTTTTCATAACATATGTCAACAAATAAAGAGAAATATTAGATAAGAATTAAATAAATGAGTGGTCAGACCTGATGTGCCTTAAGATGGGAGTCCTCTCATTATTGTTAATTCGTGTCTCCGAGTGAAACAAAGATGCCGTCGAAGAGGACGGACTCAAAGAGTCGCCGACGGGACTGACTAAACATTTTTCAGAAACGAAATGTCTTTCATTAAAATCATTTTCAATGAGTTTATCATTTGATTGATTGAGAAAAAACCCACAAAAAGAGGACATATTATTCCGTATCTAAAAGTGGTATCAATTAATGACGAATTCTATTGCTTTCAAATCACTTCAGATATTGTTATCATTGAATTGTGTGAAACGTAATCCTATTATAACAGATAATCAAATAATTATTGTTTAAACAACTTTTCACTTAAATCTAATGAATAGATAAGAAATACAATCAAATTATGTTTTAATGACTTTTACTTACTTTAGAGTCAAAACTTTAACCTTTAATTTAAAGTAAAACTAAACCAAAACTTAATTAAAAAGTGTTTTATTGAGAATATAATAGAAAACTCCCACAAAAACTGAGTGAAACTCACTTATGATTAATGATTAATAAAATGATTAAATCATTAAAAAGTCTAATAATTTCTCTAAAAATGAAAACAAATAACAGGTTTTAGTCTGAAAGAGAGCGCATGTCTTCAGTCATATCATATGATTGCGTTATTTAAATGTCACTCAAATAACAGAAAAATAAAGTGTTTACTGTTTTGTATCGTTTGCTTTCAAATAAGTTTATTAATAATTAATAAATGAGCGGTAATTTGATTTTCTATTTGATTAATCGTTTTTTGTTTATGTTTAGTAACTAATCATTAGTTTGTCGTTTGATTTCAATGACACTTAAGTTGAAACTCAATTGAAAGTCAGACGACTTTACTGTTATTTTAAACCTTTTATTTAATATTTGTACTGAACTTTGGATTTGGATTTACAGTCATTTCATTTGTGTTTTCAAATCAGTTAATAGTTGTCATAAGAAACACTTTTTATAGATTTTATCGATTTTATAGATTAGAAAATATATGAAAAACTGAAAATAATTTTTAAAAATATTTTTCAGATTTTAATCATTTGATGTCTAAAGAATTGAATTAATGCTAAAATGAATCCTTTAAACAACGAACTGATTGGGTGTCAGTCTTACGGAATATTTTGGGATATCGAGAACTGTCCCATTCCTGTCGGAGAAATGGCTACGAATGTCATTAAAAATATAAAACAATTTATTGCAACAAATTATGAGGAAAAAGTGGGCCAAAAGTCAGAGCCCTGTGCCTTCTACTGTTCCTGTGATACAAGAAAATTGGATCCCAGAGTTGTTGAGGCCTTGAATAGAACTGGAGTTGACTTACTTCACGTGAATCCTATTCGAGCACTAAATAACACAACAAATTCGATGTCATATAAAGTCGACGCCGACTCTAAACTTAAGGAATGTATTCAGAAATACGTTGACCATCACTTCAATAAACAGAAGTGTCGACTATTTGTTATAACCGGAGACATTGACTTCGCGCCAGCGATTAGATCCGCAAAAAGAAGAGGTTTTGAAGTAATTCTTCTCTATGGAACCAATACTTCACAGGAAATGAAAGAGAGTACCGAATCGTATTCCTATAACGATATCGTCGATAAAATGGATAAAACTGATAGAATTGATAGAAGTGATAGAAGTCAATGTATGTTCATTGACGCTCCCATTATCACCAATGCCTCCCATTCCCCAAGAAATACATCGTTACTTAACACAATACCAACCAATAGAGAAATTGGTGCCACTAGCTCCATCAAATTGGCTCCATCAAATGAGCTTGTCATTCCTCCATCAGTCAAAGATATTGAAGAACAAAACCAAAACCGTTCAAAAGGCACACAAAAAACAAAAGATATTGAATTGGATCCGAACGCTATTAAAACAGTAGAAGAATTTGCTCGGGTAGAAAGACATGTTGCCATTCAAGTTCTTAAAACAACTAAAGGAAACATCAATTTGGCTCTTAATTGTCTCTTAGGTTTCACTGATGACTAAACTGTTTAGTCAATACATATAATTCATATCTTAACTCAAATCTATATTTTTAAGAGAAATTTTTAAAGAAAATGCAAAATATATGCCTCTATTAGTCTCTTGTCTTTTCATTTTCGAACTTATTTTTGAATAAAAGATTGTTATTTGAATTACAAGAATTTGTTCAATAAATTGAATAATTAATTAAATTGAATTCATTACCAAAATATTGTATAAAAATAAATATTCAATTAATTAGAAAACTTCGGACTCAATATAAAAATGATTTTAAATCTCTTTCATCCAACCAATGGTGAGGACTATCATTAAAGAAGGCCGGATGAGAGATGACATTCTTGAGAGTCTGTATGGACCAGACTGTGCCCGAAGCGCTCAAATAATAGGTCTGCCTTTTCTTAGAGTTAGTCTCATCGAAGGGTTGCATTTGAATGTCGAGGACTCCACTCATTTCCTGTAATTTTCTACAGAATTTGTCCGTATTTTTGATGATATAATCGACAAATGGTCGACAATTTTCAGAGTCGGGTAAACGGAAATAGAATTTGTCGGTAATGATGGGCGCCTGTAATGCGCTCTCAAAAGTCGGTTTCATTTCTATTATATGAGATATTTGTCGCGTCCGGAAGAAGTAATTCAGAGCCAAAAGTGCAGAAAATCCATATTTGATTAATGGTGTGTCGAATACACTATTGTTTTGTAGGAATGTATCCAAAGAAAGCCATTCGTTGACTAAATCTTTCATAAAATTCATAACAATATTACCGACAGTTCGAAGTCCTTTATTAGGATTTGAAATGTCTTCGGCGTCGTTCATAACTTTTAAATTTAAATCCTTTAGTCTTTGTTTTAATTTATAGTCCATTTCGGAATCTCCGGCACATTTCGGCGAATTCTTTCTTCTAAAGAATAGGTATTCCTGTCTCTCCAACCAATTCTTGATAACAGATTCGGCGGTTCTGAATCTCGAATCCATTATTTTGATTCGCTTTTGAAGTAAACTCTCTTTGCTATCAATTTTAGGATCGCTATAAAAATTACTTTTTTCGAGGTATTGATCCAAGAGTTCAGCCGAGTTTCGAACGCAATCATGAGATTCAGTGGTTGTGTTCTTTTCTGTCTTATTGTTTGGTTTCTCAACGATTCGGCACAACTCATCTGTTATAGTAAAGGGGAAACCAAAGAATGTTTGTGGCATATCTTCATTAAGTTTGTAAGTGACCATGTACCAAGCACACGCTCGAAGACTCCTCTCTTCTGGTGTACAGAATTCACATTCATTTTTGAACCGTTGGTTAAAATCCGTAAAAACTTTTCCGATCAAAGATTCCAACAACTCGTGAATGTCATTCATTTCAGTTCTTCCGGTCACATATCTATTGGTTTTAGTAAAGGCTCCGCTTAAAAGTACCGCTTCTGAGGGCAGACCGAATCTATTCAATAAATACTTAATTTTTTCGGTGTATAAAAGAAACAAATCTGTGGCCCAAACTTCGTATTTCTGCCAACCTTTGCATCAAACGATTAGTCAAATGATTTGATGAATTAATATTTAATAACAAACCTTTCAGTGCAAACATAGGGTTTGGCTGAGCGTTGATTTCGAGTTCGATCTTACTTTGGATTCCCATTTCAAAAGTACAGCACTGTCTATACAATTGTCCCAAAACTTTCTTTGATAGATATGTTTTCTTTTCAGCGAACTTTTCCATAAAATCGGGGTAATATTTTGGTTTCTCTTTCCTAAAAAGTTATCATTTAATTATTACATCAAAACTTATGTTTAATTTAAGACATTACCAATCAATGGGTTCGACGACTCCTGTTTTGACAAAATCGAGGGCCACTGAATACTTATTGGCTAAACTCATGCAAATCTCATTAAAGATGCCGTCATCTAAAGAGTCGGCGTTCGCCAAATGAGCGTTTGCTAGAAGTCCGACGTTATTACTTAAAATGTAATCACAATAAAAGTCAAGAATGTCCTCCACTTCTGCCTTATGGTCGAGTTCTTGGATTTTTCCGGTCGGGAAATGCATTGCTGGGATGTTTTCACCACAGAATATAAGATCACAGTTCCAGAAGAGAGCGTATTCATCGCCGTCCAAATCACTTCCGGCCATTTCGTCAGAGTGTGGTCTAGGACCTTTTGATGGAAATACTAAACAGTCTTTAATATGACTCAGCGCTGGAATATTAATTGCTGTCAGTTTTCGTACGTCTCCCGGATGTAAACAAGGAAACTTTGTGACCATTACTTCTCCCTCTAATATAAAGTAATCATTGCCGGGAATACCGTCTTTATTGACAATTGATAGCTTTGCAAAGACCTGTCCATATTCTAAAGTACCTGTCTCATCTAATACACCGAAAGCAATCCTTCCCCTATTCATTGGAACTTTTATTCGTGCCTTTGATTTCAGTTCTTTTATTCGATGAGGAATAAGACAATCGACTATTTGTCTGAATATGGGTTCACTCAAGAATGGAATTCCAGACGCAAATAATCTTTCGTAAGGCATACAAAGACTGCTCGCATTCTGGAAAAGAGTGAGCGCCGAACACTCGCAAACCAGAGAATTGGCTAAACTTTTGAGGTTATCCATAAGCATTCCGAGGAATACTCGGGGCTCGACTTTCAACTGTTCTAATATTGATATAAGCGGTCGATTCAAATATACGGGTCGGGGCGCAGACAACTTCAGAATACCTAATGATCTGTCATTGGATTCATATTTTTTCATACTTTCTCTGAATATAATGTATTCGCTCTTAAGTTTAGGGTTGACGACAAGCATACCTTTACATCCACCGAATCTGATTTGCATGGCTGAGGGTCGATGTATGCACTCATTTGGTAACTGATTGTAAACTTTATCAGCGATTTGTTCTGAAATCATTCCAATTCCATCAGAAAATACGTATCGATCTTTAGTTAAAAGTTGAGGATTTCTAAAATCTCTTTTAAAACAGCCCTCAATGTCAGGGAAGACATCAATTTTGGTTTCTTCGCTAATGTTTATGTGAGTCATTGCTTGTGAGAAGACAAGTCCGAGTCGGGCCACATATTTGGGAACATTTCTGCGAATTTTACTCATATCTCCGACAGACTCTCGAATTGATTCAGCAGTTCGGCCACAATTATCCTTTGCATACAAAATCATTCCACTGTCTCTGAGCTGACTCGAAGAACTGCCCAAAAACTCAAAAACTCTTTCACCGATTTTGACGCCATTCAAGAGCGGAGTCTTTACAATCTTTTTGACGAAATTAATTTGATTTATTCGAGAGCCAGACCTCTGAACTGTAAAACTGAGACCCTGTAAGTTATCTTCTCTTATGGTTAGCCTTAATGTATAGTCGGGTTCAGAATTCACTATAAATCGACTTTTGAGTATTGGTTGCGGAGGAAGTAATAAAAGACGGGTTGGCGTCAAAATACAGCGTCTGATGTCTTGAATTTCAGTATTGAATGACTTCATATCAACTATTTCTGAGTTTTTCTCATATTTTTTCTTCAACGGATAGAAAATCTTTTCTAAAGCAATAGAAACGCGAAATATAGTTCTGCTGTCAATTATACTTAAGATCTGAAACAGAGTCTCTTCTATAGCTTTGGGACACTTTTGTGCAAAAGTTTCCACGTTTTCCATAAAACTAAAGGTTTCGAATTTGAAGAATAACTCATCCGATGCCTGAAATGTGTGCGAAAATAATGAAAGGTATGCATATCTGACCGCAAACGGAAGAATTATATTATTGGTGTCCAATAAATAGTTTATTTCTCTTGAATTGACACAATTGTGTTCACTAATGGGCGCAAAATAAACCGGAATTTGTGCCGAACGTCTTATAGAATAAATGAGCGAAAATGGATCCGGGATATTCTGATACTTGTATTTAATGGAAAACTCATTCTTAATGTTTGGCACTTCTAAAACAACGACATTACTTTTGCCAAGAGTTTCAGCTGAGAGTCCATAGAACTCATTCTCTCGAATCCAATTGATATTTGAAGAGATTTCGTCGGTATGAACACCAATAAATGAGTCATACATTTCTCTTTGTGTTTGTCGCGGATATTTATTCCTCTTATTCGGTGATTCTAAGGGTTTATTGTCTTTTTCGACGATATAAAGAATGGGCGGATGTTTTAAATTAATGTGAAATTTCAATGAATCCAATTCTGTGTAAACAATCATTGATTCAAATGAAGAGTAATCGAAATCCATTTTATATCGGAAATTAAGAAAACACTTCTTATTACTGCCAGACGTGAGACGAAACTTAACGGTAAGACATTTGCGGATGTGATGGAACTCTGCAGTGGAGTCGTCTTTTGCGATATGACATTTGCTGTTGAAGTAATTGCGATCATTACTGTCGTAATGTTTTATAAATTGTGTTAAATCTATAAGAGTTCCAAATTTGAAAGACTTTATGTTAAACGACTCATATGAGGACTCCCTTTCGACCCGAGACAACAACTTATAGGTGTCGTCTTTAAATGAAAACCAGGTATTCCTCAAAGAACTCTCTGAACAAATGTTTGAAATGACTTTCTTTAGGGCCAAATGATTGTTCTTTTCGATGGCTATTTGTCCGGTGAATCTGCAGACCCCTTCGTCCTCGTAGTAGTTCTTTTCAGAGTTGTTTCCCAGAGCTATGAGTTCGAGACCAACTGCACTGACATTACTTATCTTTCGAAGAATAGTCTGAATTCTTTTGCCGACTTCTTTCCTCCATTTAATCCTATTTCTGTCGTTTCGATCGATATCCGAATCAATTTGGAAGAGCTTTTCAGGAAAATCACTCAAATGTATTATATCGATAGAAAGGACTGTATTCTCAAACATTTTTAGACAAAAGATTTCGAAGAATAGAAAGAATACATAAATCAGAAGTAAATATAACTTTACATTAAGTAACGGATTATATAATTTTAGAGTCAAAAAGTTTCAAATTCAACGCAAATTCGATTGGAGAGCGCGAGAGATACCTATGACTCAATTGTCAACTTATTGTGAACTCAATTGTGAACTAGTATGTTTATCTTAGCGCGCGATTCTTTTCCATTTAAATATTGATATATTATAAGTTCTTATTATATATTCTTATAATATGATATACATATGTATATTAATACTTAAGAAACAATATTTGGTAAAAAAACAAAAAAATAAATCTCAAAAAATTGATTTTAATTAAACAAATGATAACTTATTTACAAACCTTTTAAAAGATAACAAGAAATCAATTTTAAATACTATACGAATATTTGGTCGAATATTTGCCTTCAAATGAGGCCTTTGTTTCACAAATGTCTGAATTTTGATTAACACTATTAATACTTTCATTATTTGTATTACTATTACATAAGAGATTCAGTTCTTTAATCTTTTGCTGAAGTTTTTCGACTTCGAGTTCTAAGTGAGACTTTTGTCGATTTACTTCATATAATTCTTTAGTAATCGATTCCAATTTGTTCGACAAATTACGGGACTCTTCGCGGGCTTTGTTTCGTTCGTCCCTCACTTTTCGCCACTTTTCTGATAATTAAGAGAAAAATGAAATCAGTTTTGGATATAAAGTGATTCAATGAAAACCTCTCCAATTGGCCAAACAGTCGCTCCAAAACTTCATTGTCTGAAACAAATGAACATAAAATCAAAAATTTGTTTAAATAGAGACAAATAAATACTTTTTCCATTTGTGAGACACGAGCTCTGGTAGACTCCAATTCTCTTGTAATGGATTCATCCCTCTTATCATAATTAGGTTCCGCATAATTATTGTGACCATTTGTCGTAAGACTTCCACCACTAAAACTGGTGTTTGTCTTTAAGTCTGAGAACCGATCCATTGAATAATTCTTTTGAGATATTTGTGACAAACGTTTGTGACGATTGTCTCCCATTTCTTTAGATCTATTTCTTGAGATCACAATTTTTTGAACATTTATTTCATTTAAATTTTAAAAACAATAAATAATAAAAATATCACTCAATTGTGAACACAATCTTTAAGTAAATGAATGAAAATTATAAAACAAATTCAAAGAAAATTATCTTTAAATGTCTTTCAGTTATTTTTAAACCATTTTTAAACCCAAATAAAAGTTTTGTTTATTTAATCCTTAATTCGCGACAAAACCTCAAAATTATTGACAGCAAATAAATAAACAAATTAACAATTTTTATACAAATTTTACGTCAAAATAATTCAGAGTCTCTTTTATAAAAACTTGACAGATAATTAGTCCAAGGTTATTATAACAAAGTGATAAAATCTCATTTTAAAATCCAAATTAAAGTTTTATTTAAATTAATTAAATAATGAAGAAATAGACGTAAAACGCAAACGTTATTTACTCTGTTTTTCAAATATTTGTGTAAATAAAACAAATAAAATCACATTCTTTCAGAAACTGTGTTACTTTAAAAGAGCAGTTTTGAAACCCTAAACATTCTTTAAGAATGAAAATTATAAGAAAGTCCTTCAAATGTTTATTACATTATTTTTTGAGTAAAAATACTATAAAAAGGTTTTTAAGGTTCTCTTATGAATGAAAAACATTTATAGTAAACAAATGTTAGAGCAATGAGTGAGAGCTTAAACCAAATTAAATGTTAATTAGAGCTCACAGTTTGACAAATCAAAGAAATACTTCCTCTTATTGTTTACTTTAAATGATCTAATTTTCAAATTTTTCGTTTTGTATTTCAATTAGTGATAGATTTTAATTAATTATTAAATAAATAGTCATAACTTTAATCATTCATTTCTGTCGATAATTTTTGCCAAAAAATATTCATTTATTTAATTGTTTTTTATACAGTTTTTAGTTTTAATTTTTGGGTCAAAAAGTGTTTAATTAAATAATTTATATGAAATTTATATGAAAAATGTTATCAAAAATAAGGTTAAAATATTGAAAACTATTTAAAAATTAGTGTTAAGTAAATTAAGTTCAAAGATTTGTAAATCAATTGAAAATCAGTGATGACTAAAGAAAGCGAAGAATCACTGTATGAACTGCTCAAAGAAGTCCAATTGGAACAGTTCTATGACTCTATTTGTGGTATTAATGTCACCCGAATAGAACACTTCGATAAAGTGATTGTAACGGATCTGACGGACCCTAAGGTTGGAATGGGAGCGCCCGCAGCCCGAAGACTGATCGCCGCCGCGAAGAACAAAATTAAAGACAGAAAAAGAAAAAATATCTTAAATCTTATTCTTCCCAAATCAACACAAAGTACTCAAAACAAAGTCTCGGCTCATATGAATAATACCAGAAGAAGTTCATTGACTCAAACGACATCATCTAATGGTCTGACCTGTCTTATTAATAGCAAAGACATTAAGACTTTGAACAAATTAGGAGACGGATCTTTTGGCGTATGTCTTCAATTCTTTATTTTATTTTAATTGATTTAAAAATTTATTTCAAATCATAGGTTGTAATGAAAGGGGAGTGGACTCTACCGGACGGTCGCACTAAAGAAGTTGCGATCAAAGTATTAAAACAAGAAGTGTTGGCTCAGCCCTCGGCAGCTGAAGATTTTGAAAAAGAAGTGAATGCTATGCATCAGTTAAATCACCAAAACTTGATTAAACTCTACGGAATTGTATTATCTTCACCAATGATGATGGTCACTGAATTAGCCAGTATTGGATCACTTAGGGATAGATTACGTAAAGAGTGCGGTCACACATCTATTTCACTTTTAATTGAATACGCGATACAAATATCTCAAGGAATGGCTTATTTGGAGTCAAAGCGTTTCATTCACAGAGATTTGGCCGCAAGAAATGTATTGTTGGCTCCAAACGATAGGATTAAAATCGGAGATTTCGGTCTAATGAGAGCGATTCCATCGCACGAAGACTGTTACATCATGAATGAACACAAGAAAGTGCCCTTTCCATGGTGTGCTCCCGAGTCATTAAAATCAAGGCAATTCTCCCACGCGAGTGACACCTGGTTTGTAGCCTTTAATTCAATTATTTTTTAAATTTCTTGTTTAACTCTTAAAGGATGTTTGGGGTAACTCTTTGGGAAATGTTTACATTTGGTGAGGAACCATGGATTAGACTAAATGGGGCTCAGATTCTCCATAAAATTGATAGAGAAGGCGAACGTTTATCTCAACCAAATGCCTGTCCCTTTGAAATTTATCAGCTTTTACTTCAGTGTTGGGCCCCTAAACCTAATGATAGGCCAACATTTGTTGCTTTAAAGGATTTCTTTTGTGAGGCCCGACCTCTTAAACTGAAAGCACTCCAGAAATTTGACGGAAAGCCTGAAAATCATCCAAAACTCGCCATCAAATCGAATAATGAAAATCCAAACCTATATTTAATAATAGAAATAAGTGACGAAATTCAAGTAATTGAGGGCAGAGCAGAAAACTATTGGTGGAGGGGTCAGAATCAGCGCACATATGCTATCGGTTATTTCCCGCGTTGTGTTTCAGGAAATCCTAATTCAATCACAGCCTGTGATATAAGCCGACCCTTAAGAAATAGTTTCATTCATGCTGGACACGCCGGTCACGGGGGAGAGTCTTGGGGTAATCCCGCTTATATTGATGACATGTATTTGAAGAATCCAATGGAACCGCCGGATGTTCTCGGAATTAGTAGTGATTTACCCGTTTTTCCAAAATTAGCGAATCGGAACAAAAGTGAGTCAATTGATAGCAATAGAAATACATTTTAATTGTGATTTAATTATAGAAACCATTAATTTGTCTGATTTTAAACAAATCGAATCAAAGAAAATAAATCAATTCGGATATAATCGACTTAAGAATGAAAAGGACATCAATTTTAATACAACTAAAACGGGTTTAACGAGACGTTCACTTTCTTATACTCATCTTCAGTCGGCAACCGATGACTGGCCTCTAAACAAAACCATTGGTCAAACTGAAGGGGTTTTAATTGATTTTAGTGATGAATTAACAATAAATTCTTCTGCGGCTCAAATAATAATGACTGAAACGCATAAATCTATTCGTCAAATTAGTTCCAATGAATTGCCATCAGAAGAGCCCACATATTGTAATGTTCCCATAAATTCATCTGAAGCTCAAAGCGAACAAATACCAAGAAAATATTATAGCCCTCCCTTTGAGTCGTCCAATGGCTCCCTTAACAACGAAGAGCTTAAAATTGATGACCGCTATTATTCATCCGTTGCTTCTAATTATGACGAATCTCTTAATCACTCATCACTTGTATCGACGCAAAAATATGTTTGGAATCCAGAAATTGATTCAAAAGCCGTAGAATTTAATTCGGGTCAACAAATATCTGAACGAAATGAAAAGGCATTCGATTGGTTAGAGTCAACATTTAATGAAATTCGTTTCACACATTCACCAAAAGTCTCGAATTCGGATAATAATACTGTTCTTCAAAATAGTTCTCAAAATCAACTCTTAAGTGAAGTAACAAAAGACACACAAATTAATAATAAATTGAGTAAAGAATTTATAGAAGAACTCGAATCAAAATTATTAGTAAATCCAATAAACGAAACGCCAATCAATGACACAATAGATGCAAATAAATGGTCGAATCCAAAGACAATACCATTGATTCAACCGCCGCCAAAATACGCCACAACTCGACGCAACTATGGCTCGACTCCAACGCATTCAAATGGCATTTCTTCAAACACAACATTTGCGACGGTTTGTCTTCCGGACAGACCTTCGACTCAATTTAATACAAACACAGCACACGTTAAACCATTTCTAGTGACCCCTTCAGCCCCCACTCGTGATACCATTTATGGGATTGGAGTCAGTCATAATTCAATTCCTGGCGCTTCTCTTCCCCCAAATATGGAATTTCCACAATCATTGGTCACACGTTTACAGAATCGGGTCAAAAGTGCGTCAAAAGATGAGTGTATTTCAGTTCTTTATAAGAATAATATGGACGCCATCGCAGCCCTCAAAGAATTACAATTATCTCAACTCATGAAATTAGGGATATCTACCAAATATGAGTGCCAACAGGCTCTCAGTGCCACCAATTATGACCTGGAATTGGCCGCCTCTCGACTTCTCGATCAAATGTCTGTCAAATGATTATTTGTGACCCAAAACCAAATGCATTCCAACGATTGTATTGTTTTTAATTTATGTTTAAATCTGAAGAATAGCTTTAAATTTGTTTCTCATATTTGATAAAACTTTTATCATAAGAGCTATTAATTTAGTGTTCATTTGTTAAACGTTTTTCATTATTTATTTTTCATTTAATTTAGGAAAGTTTTACTCATTTAATAAAACACTTATTGTATATAAAATGAGACATAATTTAATTGATGTTAAAACCAAAGATCTGTTTTGTTTCGTCATTTAATTTAAAATTCAATTAAAAAAAAGTATTAAAATTAAAACAAAGTTATCGAAACTCTTTTTGATTTCATTTATTGATGAAAATATTTACTTTTGACTAATTTTATTCATAAAAAAGTTTTCATAACCAGAAGTCACCCATTATTTGATGCAATCATTACATCGAATTAAGTCATAGTTTTTTTAGGAATAAATTTTAC
>JAQFZM010000679.1:0-26988 GCA_034695785.1 Galumna obvia
TTGAAGAAAATTAAAGGAAAACTTCAATAAATGCATAAAATCATCAAAAATCATGCTTTTACGCTCAAATTTTGGTCTTCAAAAATTTTGAAAATTTTACAAAATTGCCTTTTCTGCCTAAATTTCTTAGTTTTTTGCATAAATTTTGATAAAATGCGTTAAAATATGACAAAATAGAGTCATATAAGTCCGAAAAAGCTTTAAAATTGATGTTTTATTTGTTTTTGAGCAATTTTGGGTCATTTTCAAAATACCCCCCCTTATACTACCCCTTAGCTCGGACCAAAATACCCTACCCTTATACCCCCCCCCCCTTGGACCTCGTTCTTTTGCCATCCCTGTTTTTACCATATTATAGAACTTTTCATCAAGATTGATAAGTAAGTATTTTTGACATAATGGCAATATTGTAAAAATTTACAAATTTAAAACACTACCATTTTCACATTAAAGTCTGTATTTTGACATTTTTATGGATTTTAATTAAATATTTCGTTTTATTCAATTTATATTTTATTTTATCTTATATTTTTCAGAATATTTTGCTTATTTTTCCCATTTTATAGGGAGATTTACTTTTAAGTTCAGGAGGGGGATTTTCAGGATTTTTAGTCTCAGGGGTAATTTTGAAATACTTTTGACCATCTCTACTAATAAGATAAGAGCAAAATCTGCCCCTATCTTACCGTTCGTGTAAAAGTTCTTTTTATATATTTTATTCGATATTTTTCGTTGAGTGAACAGTTCATTTTATTTTAAATAAGCAATTTTATAAGGAATTGTAAATATAATTATGCAGTTTTTAAAAAATTTAAAAATTTATTCCAGGAATTATTATAAAAATTTTCAAATTATAAGATAAAATTTTATTTAATTATTAAATAAATAAAAATAAAAAAAATGGTATAATTAAAATATTTAATTAGTTATCAGTAGAGATGAGAAATATCGGGAAATCCCGATCTTCAAATGATTATCTAGTGGTCGGGAGTAATGGTTTAGTAGAAATATGGTAGCTAACTTAATCAAATAAACTTTGTTTTAAGTTCACGATTTTTTCGATATTTGCACTATTAATCGATAAATTCCAAAATATCCTAATTTTTGAATTTTGCTCATGATTTTGAATACTTTTTATTATAAATTATGATAAATATATATAAAATCTTGAAAGTATTTGAAAATTGAAAGATAAAAATTTGTGCTAAATGAAAAACAATAAAATGTTTAACAAATTACGTATTGAGTTGAAATAATGCTAAAGGTCTCATCTCATCTCATAAATACCTATTTTTGGTAAAGAAATATTGAATTATACAATAAATAAATAGTTGCTTTGTAACAAAATTTAAGGTTATCTAATTTGAAAAAGTTTAAGCATCTAATATTACATAACCACAATTTTTTAAGTATTTTTGAGCTTTAGTTTGAATATATAGAAAAATAATGAAAAACATTTTAAATAATATTATATAAATGTATTTGCTTTTAAATTATTTTGAGAAAACAAGATCCAATTTGAATATAGAAGAAAAGTTTAATATTTTACAAAAAAATCATTAAAATTTATATTTTCTATTAATATAAAGATATTTTGTATTATTTATTTTATAAATCAATTAGAAATTAATGATTTATGTTGAATTTTCTAATTTTTATTCCCGATTATGTTCCCGATTTGAGGCATTTTTAGCTCCCGATTCCAGAGCAATTTGAAAGGTTTTACTCTAGATAATTATCATCTTTAGTTATTATTTTTCAAACTTTACTTAATGAACTTTAAATATTTACTTTAAAATTAAATATACAGCCGAAGAGATAACTATAGGTATATGGTAAAACCTTGATTATTTTATGAATGGCTCAACTTGAAGAAAGTAAAAATAAAAGGATAAGAATACATATTTTATCTAACAAGATCTTACATATATCCCTTGTGAGATTATACTATCTATAAGCAAACCAATTAAAAAAATAGAAATTAATATATTAAAAATTATCCATTTCTATATATAATTACCTAGCTAATTAAAAAAACTAAATAATTAGTTGAATACTGAATTTTAACTATTATTAAAAGTTTTATCATGGTTCATACTCTATTATTAAGTAAGATTTCTTGCTATAGCAACCAAAAATGTCTTTAAAGTGTAATCAAAATAAAATAACGTAAATATTATTCTATACATAAATGTTTTCAAAATTTTAGTTATACATAAATGATAAATTAAATGTTTAACTAAATTTTTTTATAACGTATTGGCAACAAAAATCTAGACAAAATTAAAATTAGTATAAATAAAAAATTAATTTAAGGATTTTATTCATATTTTGCTCATTACAAGTATAATATATGACAGAATGAAAAACATCAATGAATTGCAGATATATCCCCATGTTTGCAAAATATTTTCAAAAATGTTGGAACAGTCATTTTTGATGGCGTGACAATATATTTTTTACACTTTTTAAAGCAAAACATAATTTTTCGAAACAATTTTCAAGTGTTTTTGACTCTTTAACATTTAATGTAAATTAATTTAATTAAATAAATAAAATAATCTTTGAATGGTAGACATTTTGGAGCTTTTGTTTGGTACTAACCTTTGAAACAAACCTAATGTTAAGATTTTCTCAAATTTGTGACCACTATTTCAGTTGAATTATATAATGATTTGTATGACAAAATGTGTTAATTGTTTCTCGAATTAACAATATTTAATAAATTAAATCAAAATCTAATCTAAAATTTAGTTTAAACCAAAAAAAATGATTGATTCCAAAATTTTCATTTTGTCAAACCTAGTGCAAATTTTATTTTTTAATATGTCCATACTAAACATGACTTTTAATTAAAAATTATTTTTATAAATTTTTAACATATAATCCTCGATATATCAATGATATTAAATTTATTATTAATTTAATTATAATTAAATAATTTTATGACACTTAAAACCTTTCTCTTCATTTTATAAGCAAATTGTCAAAACAGTTTAATGAGTGACCTTTGGTTTAAAGGCTATTAATTCTTAACTACTCATCGGAAACAATTGATACTTATGTGAGATATTGTCAGATATCTGGTTGTTATTATTTTGTATAAATCTTTATTTTAATTAAATATATTGTGACATTTATTTAATGTTAAACTTTGTCTAGTATTTTGTTGCCAATACGTTATGTATTTTTTCAAACGATTGATGGTATGAGCAAGTTCATTCTATAATACAATTGCGTCATAACCGCATTCAACTTTTTTTATTAATGGAGACTAAACTATCACCTCTTCTTTGAGTCTGGGTTCTACCATTTGCCACCACCCGGTCCTCCACTTTGGTAACTGTTAGATAACAAAATTAGTTGTACTTGATTATTTAATGATTTGGGTACGTGTATGATCCTCCATGACTTCCATGAGTGCCATGGTCATTTCCACTATAAGAGGCGTCGGCCGCTTCGTGTGAGATAACCCCCGGTTCGTTAGACTTGATTTTCGCTCTGAAATAATTTTAATCAATTGAGTGGTGTCTCCAATTTCATGAAAAAATAACCACTTCATTACCGGAATCCTTTTTTGTCGGCCCACTATTTGAGTGAAAAATTATCGATTATTTGGGAAATAAATCATTTTTTTTAGAAGACATACATATTCTACGATTCTTTGTCTGCCGTCTGTATCCGAAAGACTATATGAGCCCTCCTTTTGTCAGTTGTTTTTTGATTAATTAATTAGTTTTGAAAAAAATAACTTGCTAAACTATTAAGTACCTTGTTTCCATGTGCATCACCCGACTCCTTTCGAGAGTTGGTGGCTCCATGACCATCTTTGATTTGGTATCCGAAAGCATAGTTGCCATGGTCCTACAAAATTATTCAATGAGATTCTGATGTTTGAACACAGAATATATATTACGTCCTGTTTTCGGAATGAATTGGAACTTCCGCCTCCTTTCCAACTACCGAATACCAATGCAAATAGAAATGGTAATAAAATGATTCCGGTCTTCAGTTCAAATAAAATAAAAACAATTTAATCAATGAAATTGAGTTAACGTATCCACGGATTGAAAATTGTATTCACCTTAAAAGCGTTCATTTTTTTCTCTTGAATTAAGACAAATGTCTGTTTTGGCTGAAAACTTAAAAAAATTTTGATTCAAAGAATCGTTTTTTGCTTTTATAACCAAAAAATATTTTGAAATATTTTTTCACTCATTTTTTAGGAGGAGTTTAACCATTCATTAAAAGAAATTGTTTGCAAAAAATAGTTTTCTTTGTTTTAAGAATAATTTATTATCTAAATTGAAATCCGAGTAATTTTTTTTCTTAACAAAAATAATAGGCATTAAAAGTAATGCAGTTGTGATCAGTTAATTGGTATCACTCTATCGGTGAAAACAAATCAAAATTTTTTTCTTCATTTACGAAAACTTTCTCCAAATGTATTCAGATTTGGATAAATAGATTTGTTTTTGAATAATTACGTTAACACTTATGTTAATTAGTTTTAAAATCATTAAGACATGAAACTAACTCTCTCTCACACATTAGTGAATGACTCACTCGGAGTCTCTCTCAGCCAATCTTATGCTCTATAACTGTAAGAGAGCGTGAATTAAGTCGTTTATAGACTCATTCATTTGTTTCTTAAGTTTTAGGGAAAGACAAGTTCAACAGCGATGAGGAAGTGTTTGTCTTTCGCTTTCTTTTGAATCATAAGTTTGGATCAATAGAGCGTTTAAATCGATATTTATGTCTAAATTAAATTATTTGAATAATTGTTGGCTCCACTAATTGATTGCAAATTCTGTGCTTAACATTTGCTCGAATATATTAATCTATTTATTAACTTTTATCGTAATTAATGTGTTTTTATTCGGGTGATTGACTTCCAGTTTAATAATAAATTGTATACAATTAGAGCCAATTTCGAAGACATTGCAATTTATTTTTTGACCTAGGATATTTGGGTTCAGCAGGATTGTTCTAATTTGATTGATTTCATTTGTTATCACGTATTATTATCATGTACAAATTACATCATTTGTATAAATCATTTTAATTATTATTATTGTTATTAACATTTTGTTAAACAATTTGTTTTACATCAGAAAAATAAAATTAATTTTTCAAACAAATTATTTAATCAATTAATTAAAATAATCGACCAAGGATAACAGTCATAATAATAACAATTTTAAAATTACTTATTTGATCCGGAACCTATAAAATATAAGGATTAACAAAGAGTTTTGTTAACAATTCTTTACAAATTAATTAATTTAATAATTTATTCTATTATTTAATTTTAAAATTATGCGAAAATCATTTAAACTTATTTTAAAGTTTTTTAAAAATTAATTCAAATGATTTTGTTTTGAAAATATTAAATATCTGTTAAATCACTCTCTTTTGAGCCCCAAATTCGTGTGAAATTAACAGATATTTTAATTATTTGTTCAAATAATTAATTGATTAAAATACAAATACATTACATTTTACAGTTTTCTTTTTTCAAATCCCAATTAGCCATGGTAAACTTTTTTTGCTGAATAATTTACAAGTTTATGAACTATTTTACAAATGGTTTAATGATTTATGTTTAAAATTGTTATTATATTATCGATATATTATTGTCTTTTAATTGAATGCTTTAAATTTCAAATATTTGAATCAATGAAACATTATTAAGCAAGATGAGATTTTTACAATAGTTCTTAACAAAAATTAAATATATTGGCTTTGAAATAATGATGACCAAGATATGTAACAAAATTTTTAATAGTCTATAAAATTGCCAAGATACAATATTAAATAGGATTTTCTTTCTCGAATATTTATTTTCAATAATTAATTTGTATTTCACTTAAATGTTAATTTTGAGCCCTTTCTTCGTTAATCTTCTTATTTCCAGTTTTCAAATCTAATTCTTAAGTCGATTCGAATCTTTTGGATAATGTTTTGTACAATAAATTTAATTGTGTCGCGGTTTTGGCGGTTTTGTGCACATTATCGCCAAAATTAAATCTATTTTATTACCGATAAAAAATAGTGGAATGTATTGAGTAAAGTGAAAGTTCTTTGAAATTTATTTTAGTTAATGACTAGGTCATTCTCTGATATGTTTTTTCAAGTTTTAAAGATTGGTTTTTCTCTGAAACCTATTTTCCATACTTTCCATATATGAGATATAAGACATATTGAGTGGCCTTTGATAGACATATCAATTGAATTAAAGTCAAAACCTGTTTCAGAGCCATCACTCAATTGAAATGAATAACTTTTTTGACTTTTATATCAATGAACATTTAAATGTGAAAGATTTATAAAATGAGTGCACTATTTATCACAAATCACATGAAAAAAATTAAATTATTGGAAGTCTCTGTCGATATTAAAAAAAAACATTTATTTCACTGCTTTTGACATTTGAGTCCCAAAAATGTTGGGTAAATCTCTAGAAATTCCAATTCTTAGTTTCAAATCTGAGAGATTGAAAATAACCTTGATAAAAAAAACTATTGTTTAAATGCAAAGGATTACATTTCGGGCATTTGTTAAATGAAAGTTTAATAAAGAATTGCGGCATATATTTTGAAATCTCTTTTGACTCTTCCCTTCATTGAACAACTCTAGAGAGAAATCCCTCCGGAGTTTTCCAGAAATCAATGCCTTTATGTTTAAACAATTGCGAGTAAAACGAAACCATTTTCCAGAACAGTATAAAAGAAAGGGAGAAAACCTGAGTAAGCACAATTGATTATCGTATTGAAAAACTTAATTGAATAGAAACAAGTGATTCTGAACACTAAAATCAATATCCTTGTTCTGTTTTACCGAGTCATGGGATTTTTTTCTTTCTCAAGAGCTTTATTTACTTTATCCTTTCACCTAGTTTGTTTTTGTGTTGACTCGACTCGTGGCAATTTTATTTAAAATTAATCTGATATTGTTTTTGATTTTCTTTTGTTTAAATTAAACGAAAATATGTTTTAAATATTTTGAAAATAATTTGCATTTAAATTATGAATTAATTATTTTGGATCCGATGATTATCACAAAAGACAAACACATTTAAATGAGCGAAGATATGGATAGTCATTAGTCATACTCTGACCGGTGACTTGGGCTGAGATCTGTAGGCTTTCTTTCCGGACAACATCTTCTTAAATGCTGTCCTAAAATCTGGACTGAAAATTGTGTCTAAAAAATCAGTAGAAAGAAAAGGATAGGAAAGGAGAGGAAAGTATAGGAAGGGATAGAAAGGGATAGAAAGGGATAGAAAGGGATAGAAAGGGATGGAAAAGTTAGTAAAATAGTGATAACATTTGTTTTGTTAGTTTAGAAGTAGTGACTCAATGGTAGACAATACTTACAAACAATAGGATTGACACAACTGTTTATAAAACCCAACCATAAAAAAATGTTAAGAACTATGTTTGGAAGTTCGTCACGACATGACTCGCATAGCGGTAACAATAGAGCGACGATGAAGAACGGCAGCCAACAAATCACAAATAATCCTACAATTAATACATTTATAACAAATCTATGGATTTCTTCAAATTTTCAATTATTTTCTGATGAATGCATTGATTTCGAACAGCATTTTTCAATTTACACTAAAGTAGCAAGGTTATCATAACACTAAATTACTTTCTTTATTTTGAAAGTTATGGTCATTTTTCATCATTTAATTTTTTACGAGCTGATATGAAAAATTTCCAAGATTATGTGAAACCTGAAAAATTCTTTATATATCTTGTATTAAAGGTTTTAATTATTATTTATTTTACGATTTATTTTAAAATTTAATGCTATGGCATGAGTTACCTCACCTTGTAATGCCCTTGTAATGCCCTTGTAATGCCCTTGTAATGCCCAAACAACTTTATTAAAATTTTTGTAATTAATTTAGGCTTAATTCTAATCAAGATAGATTGTTTCTAATATAAAATTCTTTTTTTGCCATCACTATATCACTATTCCTCAATTCTAACCTAAGATTCTTAAATGAAGTGTAATCTGTGTAAAACCCACGCATAGAATCCATTTCTATAATTACTATTAGTATCATATAATTAGAAAACTAACTTTAATATTGCTTTAGAAAAGTCCAATAATATCCTGATCATTATCCTGGTTAGTTTTTCCAAATTCTCTTATTAAAAGTCCGCATTTTTGTGATAATTCCAGGAATTGTTGAGAAGTAAATCTAAGTTCGGTTTCATATCAAATGAAACATTTTTTCATCGATTTTTTTTGTTCAGAACTCAACTCATATACTAAATATGGTTTCTTTTAAGTCAATAGAGTGTTGACATTCAGGACATAATTGTTTGTGAAAACAGTGTTGGCTCTGTTTTTGTAGTCTTCTGTTGGTAAATGTCGTTTGTCTTACCGGTAATGATTGCTAATGTTTTGGCCGCTTTTCGTTCCCTTTTGGCTTCGATGGACTCTCTCTGATGTAAACGTTTTTTAGGTAATACATCGCCTTTCGCACAGTCTCTCTCAACTACTGTTACATTAATTCCGTTATTATTGGTGGTCGTCGTCACCATTTTTTCGGGACTGGCGTTAGGCGAAGATGTGGAGACTTCACTGGAAAAGTTTGTGACTAGTTCATTTGTTGAAGGCACTGCTAAGCTTTTAGTTGAACCAGATGTCTTTCTAAGCGCCAGCACAACTTTATTGCCAGGTTTCCTTCTGATTCTCTTTCGCGCAACCTTTCAATTAAAAGAGTAAAAAAATATCAAGGTAATTTAAAAATGAACAAAAATATTAATTACTAAATTCGTTGAACAAAAAAAGGTAAATATTCTGGTCTTATGAAAGAAATGATAGAAATGAGGATAATTTCAGAATTATTGGAATATTTGATATTTGCTTTCATATTCAGACCATTCAATAGATTATTATTATTATTATTATATTCTATTGACTTAACCCAGAATTGCATTCATTATTTTTAATGTGATTCTGAACGTCATCTCAGAGTAAGAACTATATAATAATTCATTTAGTTTCCCAACGGGACAACGACTCAATCAATGCACAAAGAGAATGGAATTCTCCTATTTTTTCCTTGAAAATAAACTAGCTCATTTTTATTTTTAAAGTATTTCTAAAGTTAACGATATGCTCTTTAAATGTACTTTAAGAGGCATTTCGATAACAATTCAGCGAACATTTCAATCAAAGGAATGTCTGATTATTATTCTCTTATTAACGATAAACTGAAAACTCGATTCCCTTTTCATATATTATAATATCATTGAATACAGAATATAATTAAATGCTTCGCAACAGAAAAGAAAAACTATTTTTTTCGATTTTTCCTTTTTTTTTGGTAATAATCCCTAAAAATGATAGACTTTCTTCTAATCGGTACAGAATTCGTCATTATATTACTCAGATATCGACTTAATCTGGGATGACCAAGACACTTAATTCAAGTCACATATTGTTTTTAATTAGTGTAACTATAGCTTCTAGTTAATATAAATGAAAATATGCTCAAAGCACATTTCCGTAGTATTATTACTCCTTGGTGATGTTAAAATCTAATACGATGTTACTAAAGAGGAAAGGAATAACATAATATCTGTGTAGAATCACTGTAGATGTTTACATGCAATTTGTGGACTCACACACAGAATAAGAACTAATCCATCGAATTATAGTTTCGTTTTTGTGACCGAAAAATATCTGATTTTTATTTATTGAGTACTCATTATATCGGATCAAAAAGAGAACGGAATAAAATGCAGTCATATTAATGACATATAAATTAAGGCTCCGGTTTCAGACCTGAAATATTCTCCAATAGAGTACGAGAATGAGAGCCAATGGAACGTAAAAAGTGGCGAACGTAGCGAACACCTGATAGGACAGTTCTTGTGATATAAGGCAGATTTTATCCACTTCTATTCGATGGAAAAAGTCCGGGTCTTTCCAACCCAACACCGGTGCAAAGGAGACGATACCGGCCACCGCCCAAATGGCGAAAATCATAGTACCGATACGTCTGGCGTTACGATTATGAATATAATCGACATTAGTTAC
This sequence comes from Galumna obvia, assembly GCA_034695785.1. NCBI lineage: Eukaryota > Metazoa > Arthropoda > Arachnida > Sarcoptiformes > Galumnidae > Galumna > Galumna obvia. The sequence continues at coordinate 10,069 of JAQFZM010000679.1, forward strand.
GGCCCAATACCTGTCCTAAATTGTAATCCATTTGATTAGACTTTCAATAAAATGTCAATTTTGATGACAAACCATTGCAATGGCCAATAGGTGTAAAATACTAGCCGTACAACACAACACATCAGCTATAGTCCAGACATCACAGAGACCGGCTCCTAACTTCCACTGACCCGACACTACATATACCGCTCCCAAAGGCATGACAAGACAGGCCACCATTAGGTCGGCCACAGCCAATGAGAACACGAGATAATTGCCGACAACTTTAAGGTTTCTTTCGATAAGAATGGCGGCGATGACGAAGACATTGCCGATGACAGTGCACAGGATCACAATTCCCAAAAGGGTCCCAAATATCACTGTAATGATGAGTGCGTGAGTGTCTTCATGGTAGTAGTCGACCGTTTGGTTGCCATAAAACGTGTTGTTGATCATCTCTTTGTCGATGCTTTCCATAACTGACCAACAGGTCTGGCGCTGACTCTATGATTCTTTCATATAATTATATGTTGTTTGCACTGACACTTCATTACGGCGTTCGTCATATCTCCGGAGAGACACTCATATGAGTCAAATAGAGATTCAGATATTAACGAAAAAATAGTGAAGACTTAGGGAAGTGCTGATGAGATGTGCGCCAAAGCATTACTCAAACCATCTTCACTCTCATTATTATTATTATTATCTGCATTACTATCAGTGATCCAATACTTCTATACCATTACAACTGATGAACTCATACCTGATATTAATTAATCGAAAGAAATTCATTAAAAGTTCAGTGATTTTCAATTTTTTATATTTAATTTAAAAGTCTATTAAAATTTTATAAAATTTAATACTTTTAAGAATAGAATAGAATATAAATAATTGAAATGTCATTCAAAACATTTAAAAATAGATGGGATCTAATCATTTAATGTCAGATTATTTAAGTGAAATCCTTTTGCAATAAACACATTAACAGATTTGAAACCTTAATGGAAGTGAATTTCATAAAATGATTTTAATTCAGATTAGAGTCAAATCTCAAGTCATGTAAACAATGGCTCTTATATTGTCTTTTGATATAAAGCTTAATATATTTGGTTTGAAATGCTTTTAATCTGATATTCATAAAACCATATAAAGAGAGAATGAGATAATGTTTGTCCTTCTTTTGTATTAATGGAAACTATTTTTTATTTTAATGACAACTAAAGGAAGAGATGTAATATTGAGAGGAAAGTCTATGTTTTTCTTTGGAGACAACAAATACTTAGAGGGAATGTATTGTAAAGACAAGAAAAGTTTGCTTTGATTCTGGGTTTGTGTTTACTTCGAGTCTTAACTGTCTTTTGCTGAAGAGATCTAAGAAAAAAAAGTTTCTTTTTGTGGTTTTTATGATCTATTCTTAATTCTTAATAACAGATTTGGTCTGAAAACAATCGATTGGCTTTTGTCACACATTTGAGTCGACGGCTGTGACCCCTCAGACCCCTCTCAACACAATCAGACTGAATATATCCACTGATTCGCAACATCTGTTGTAATCGCCAACAAAGGGATGAATGTGTCGATCCCTAAAAACAGAGGACTACTATACCGACACTTATGTCCAATTGAGTCATATAAGAATCACTATAAGAATGATATCTTCAGAAAAGTGAAGAAATCTCTTTTTAGACGTTTTCTTTTGGACCAATGACTCGATTCCAGTCATAAGAGTATCTCAAAAGACTGGACTTACGTTCGCTGACAGTTATATCAATTCATGTCTGACATCCCTTTACAGACAAAAGTTTTCTCAATTCTTCGATCACTTCTTTTATTCAATACTTTATTCAATGGATTGAATCAAATAATTTAAATGAAATATTTATGATCTGACCATTGATAACAACATTGAACACAACATCTCATCTCAAATAACTGTTCTTCCATTTAATCATTGCATGATATGACAAAAATGATTAAATATTCAAAATCCTAAAAAACATTAGTCAAAGATAAATATTTAAAAATATGTTATCTAGATGCTTTTAACTAATTAATTCTAAAGATTAAAAAAACTGGAAAAGACACGATTAATAAAATTTGTTTAATATTCCAAACAATTAAAATATTTAAAACATAAATAATATAAGAAATGTTTTAAAACCAGTGTTTGACGATTAGAACACTAAACCACTGATATGTCAGAAATGAGGAAAAAATTAAAACAAAAGGTATAAAACATTTTATACAATCAATAATTCATATAAACTCTCATTAGAGAAATGCTTTATATAATAAACTCATTTTTTTGAAACACGTTTGGGATGAATACCACGTTTTTGAATTTAAATAGATAATTTACCACAAAATGTCTGGAATCAAATTCTGTATTTAAGTTCAAATGTGTTTCGGACTTTTTATGACAAAGAGTTGTTATAATAGTTTTCAACTATAAATTCAATGAGCGATGAATTTCGTGTAATTGAATTTTAAGAAGAGTTTTGTCATAACTTTCATTGAAAAGATTATTTGAGTCACGAAATGACATTTTTTTAAATGACTGAAATTGTGGTAATCTTTTTTGAACACCTTTTTATACAATCCTTTAACTCTGATATTAAAGAGTGATATTAAAATTCTTAAATTAAATCTCAAATTTTGAATCAATTTTCGTCGCATTTCTTACATTAAAAGTTAAATTTATTCACAAAATTTTATTTCTCGAATATTTTCAACTTAACTTGGTTAATGACTAACTATCAACCAATAATAATAATGAAGGGCTCAAAGAGACGACTAGTTGTTGAGGAGAAAACCGTTAACAAACGATAACTGCAATGAGGCTAAGGATAAGAATATTTGACATAAAGAAAATTTTGATGAAAAGACTCCCAAAATATATGACTTCTTTCATATATATATTTAACTCTTATCGCACAGACAATAGCCTATCGATAGCCATATAAGCAATACATCACTTTTTGAAAAAAAAAACATTATTACAATTTTAGGCACAAAAACCCGAATTTATGGCACATTTAAAAAATGTAGTGAATAGAGATCTGTTAGAATTCACTGGTTTTCTATAGATATTGCAAATGGTGTGCGAATTAACCATATATTCCTGTCATAAAAAGACTAACTGGGCACTCTAATGTAACAAAGTAGAAATAAAATTCGTGACTTAACTGTTAATCACTCTCTGCGGTAGAAATCTTTTATTAATTTAATGTACAAGCTAATTTTGAAAAATTAAACATCTTTTTTGACTCCAAAGTAAACGATATTTTTTTAACATTTTATAAATATTTTATATATTTTGCAAAAGTAATTATAAATCTAATAATTAATAAAACTATAATTAAAACGCTTCAAATAATGTTTTTAGAATCGATTTGTTTAATAAAATCATTAATTATAGTGAAATAAATGTCATAAATTATGTTGAATTATGACTCATAATTCAACTAATTTTGTTAAATTCAATTATTTCTTTTCTTTAACTCAAGTTTTATTTAGTTTAATTCAATAGTTTAAATTAAAGAACTTAAAGAACTTGGTCAATTTTACTATTTGATAAACTTAATTAAATTTCTTATTCAATTTAACTCATCTTTTTTTTCTAAATATTATTTCTAAAACATTAAGAATAAAGAGATCCTGACTTTATTTAAGAACTACACTTTAGTATTACATTGTACCATTGTGCACCATGATCATATTAATGATTATGATAGTTTAACGTCTATTAAGAGAGAGCCCAAAGCAATTTTATAATCGCATTATTTAATATTAAAATTTTATGGTTTACTAAAGTGGCGAATAATAAATATTTTATATTCATAAATTGATCTTGCCCACAAGCAATACACATTAGTGAAAGGACAGTTCTTTTGCATAATATAAACTTTGATGTTTGTAACAACAGTTGTTTTCAGAGATTAAAGTAATTAAAATTAGGATTAAGTGAACGAAATTTTATCGATAGAGTCTTCCTTTCAATCGTTTGCTTTAATTAAAATTACAATAATTATTAAAAGGACTTAAACTCAATTTAACGAATGACCCTAAATTGAGTTTAGGTATATACACTTAGTACGTATGTATGCAACGCTTTTACTTAAGAAGATTAATAGCTTATGAATGCGTATACCAGTGATGAAAGTGTGGCCGTCAGCAGTGGCCACACTCAAGTCAAAAGCTTTTAAATACGGGATAACAATTGAGGACATAGAATGGAGGCTTGAAATGAACGCACTTATGATTTAATAAATAATTTAAATTTTTTTTATTTAGAGGGAGAGGTAAGTCTGGGTATACTTTCTAGGATATGCCACGAGTTAAGTTGGAAAGAGAAGTTCAGAAATTTACTTTTTCTTGCATACATACATACAATATGAATATCCCGGTATTAAAAATTTAGTCAAACTATAAAAGTTTGATTTGAAATTAATCCCATCTCTTATACAATAATATTTATAAGTAAGAATGTTTGCGAAGGATAGATAGAAATAAAGTATCAAGTACAATTTTCAAGTGATTCTCGTTTTGAAAAGATCGAAGATTTTAAAATTTATTTCAAAAAAGTCCTATAAAATTAAATTTTAAGGTTATATAGGTTTGTGTTTGAGAACACATTTTGATACTTTTAAAAAGATAAAAATATATTAAATATTTGAAAAATTTGTATGTCTTTCCATATCTGATGAAAACACTTTATGAACTCATTCAGGATTAAGGCTCTATTATGAGCAAGATAATCTAAAAGCATTTACAATGCATTTAATGAAAATTCTAAAGATATTAAAATTATTGAAAAAATATGAAAACTGTAATCAATTTTAATTTTTTGATATTAATTAAAACTTTATGTCAGTTTTGGTCTAAACTTTATACTTTACCTCAATATTAAAACTAGAGTTAAAGTGAAATGTATGACACATTTGCAAGAGATTACTCCCAAAAGTGTCTAATAAAAAGTGAACGTCGGGTCCGAAGAAAATAAATATGAATTTTGTGCAAAACTGTGATAAATAACTTTAAAAATTTAATTTCCGTTTTGAAAACGATCTTAAATACGAATAAAATAGAAAAATATATCACTTCTCTTAAGAAAATTGATTTTCACTCAAATAAAGCCAAAGACTTTTGGATTTTTAATATTGAATTCTCTAATAATAATATATTTGACCTACACTTCCATTTGTGAGAATTTTTTCCTGGAGGACAACCCATTCATTAGTTAGTCGACATACAGACTGTGCGCTAATTTAGTTCTATTTTATAATTAATTGTGTGTCTATTGAGTCGATATTAAAGCTATTTTCTGTCAAAATGTGGGCAGAATAAGTTATATGATCCGTGAATATTTATATTCATTCATTCGCTCTCTCTCTCTCTCTCTCTCTCTCTCTCTCTCTCTCTCTCTCTAACTGATTAAATTAAACTAGCAAGAAATAATTGTAAAAGAACCAGGTGATTTTGGATAATGATAATAAAAGTTAATCAAAATAAATGTATAAAACTTTAAACGTAATATTTGTCTGAAGTCTCCAAAGAATTATGAATTTATTAAAAATGATTTCGTCGTTGAGTTGAAACTCGATTTTAGGCAAAAAAATTATTCTACGCTTAAACTGAGACTAAAAATTTAATTCAATAAAATACCTTAAATTGATTGATTCTAGGTTATCAAGGTAATATCAATAATTTCCCCAGAGTTCAAAGCGTTAAATGCTTGATATCCAGGTATAACTTCGATTAGTTTAGCTTTTAAGCGATCAATAGTTACCAGAATAGTTGTTTGATAAACTTTCTTCAAAATTGCTATATATTTAGACAAAGAAAAGGCGTTTTTCATTTAAAATGGAATTTAAAATTCTTATCAGAACTTCTTTATGTAATTCCTTTTCGTGCGTTTGCAAAAGACCAAGATCAGTTTAAAGAGTACGAAAATAGAATTTTTAATTTCTGAAACAATACTTATATCAAGAACTCAACGCTTTATAATAAAACGGTTGAAATAATTGTGTAAAACATGGGTTACGACTATATCTTGATTATGAGCAAGTTAATTTTAAATGACTTTAATTGAAATTTTATATTAGATTAGAGCCAAGAATTTTAAAAATTTAAGATAAAAATAATTTGAAATTTTCCATAAAATTGAGTCAAAATAATTTTAGTTATATTTATTTGAGACTTTCAAGTGAAGTCATAACCTAAATACATAATCTTGGTTCATTCATTTGAACATCAATGTTAAGCATAAAATATGCGTCGTTTAAACTAGAGTTCCATTTTTGAAATTTTTTCAACTCTTCCCTTCCTTTCCCTTAATTTTCCTAACCCGTCCCGTTTCTTAGAGATTTCATAAACAGGAATTCCGTCACTTCCCTTATGAAAATTTTCCTAACCCTTCCCGTCTATTCCCTTCCCTTAAAACTTAAGTCATATAAGAAATACATTAATTTTACATAAGAATAACAAAGAGTGTATTTAAATTGAGATAAAATTAATTATTTTTATATAATTCACAGTTTAAATGACTAAAAATAATATTTTCCGTAATAAAAATTTTAAAATTTGTTGACTCTTAAACTAAACTATTCACTTTTTTATTATACATAATAATCGAATATTAAGGGTTAAGGGATTAGCCAATACTAAACGGGAATCCCTTTCCTTCCCTTAATGATAAAATTCCCTTCCCTTCCCTTGCTCTAATTTTACTGACCCGGACGGGTCCCTCACGGGAAGGGTTCAAAAGTTGGATCTCTAGTTTAAACGTTAGGCGCTTTCATTTATTTTTTTTTCTCTTTATTAAAGTTTTGACTGAAAATATAGAGATTCTATTGTTTTTGCATTAAATGAGAAAAACGACATTTCATTCATTTTTTCCATTAATTTTGTGACCACTTTTTTAATAAATATAATCATGAATCACAATATTACATAAATTAGAGCTAGCTCCATTCACTCTTATTCAATTCTATTCATTTTCATTTAGTTTAATATTAATTTTAGAAATAAATTATTTCTAAAAATTAAATTAATTTGAAAAATGTGTTCTCAAGAATTCTTATTCTTTAATATTTAATATTTCAATGATTTGTTACCTCCGGTAATGTTTTTGAATTTTAATGTCAACTATTTATTTAAGAGAAAAAAACTAATTTCACTGCTATTTCATTATGAATAAAATTAGCATGCTTAACTATTGAATTTGTTAAACGTTTTGACAGTAAACTCCCAGTTTGGCCATCACTTACACCACTGCCATCACTAACACATTACTGACATCAAAGACATTCACCACTTCTGATGACTTTGAAATAAAATCGAATCATTTATTGGATTTAATCCTAAATAATAATAAGAATATATTTATAAGTCTTTCAATTTAGTTGTGTTTTTCCCCATTTGTTCCCTATCTTTGGTCCATCACTTTTCATGTGTTTTACATTTTGAGAGAAAAATATTTCATTGAAAGCGTTGACGCTTTCAAAGGAATTTCGATTTAATTTAGTGTTTTTGAACGAAAACTTTATTTTATATATAATTCGAAATAAAAGAATTTGAAACATCGAAAAGTGATTCCGAATACTTGTCGTCAAAATAAGAGTTTATGAAAAGCACAGAATATTTTATTTTCAAACTCTCTTCAAATGGATTTTCATTTAAAGATATGATTGAAATTTTTTTCGGATGAAATTATTTTTTCTTCAAAAAAGCGATTTTGTAATTTAATCAAGGACCTCTTATTTACTAAGATATTTCTTTTTCTAGATTCTGATATTTTGTTTATAGGATCTCTTTACCAATAAACATACCTTACTTAATTTTGCTTTTCTTTTTTCTCAACCCTACCATGAGATTCAAGATTGCCCCTAGCTCTTTTCTCTTTATGTTTCATACCTTGTAAACTCTGATTACTTCTAGCGTATATCAATTGTTTAGCTAGGGAAATCTTAAAAATATTCGTGATTTTATCAATAAAAGAATTCAATAGAGAAATGATCTTGCATATAATAAAACAGAATGAAAAATATGCTTCTAATGAATGGCCAGACATTAGTTCTTAGAGTCTATTAATTTCTAATGAAAGCCGAGATCTTTCTTTCGATTAATTAATGAATGTTTGCAATTAATTTACCTGCCTTATTTGAAAAATGGTAAGACTACCCAAGTAAAAGTTAATTACTTATTTATTTGATTATTCTATTGTCAAAACATATTAAGTCTTAAATCAATTAATTGTTTCAAAGCTTTTAATGAAAATTTTAGTTAAAATTAAATAAATTGTTTTAAAATAAATGATTATTTGAGTGAAAAATATTTACTTTTAATAAATTGATCAAGGCAATTCTACAATCATTGTTAACGTTATTTGGTGGTCAATATTGTCGTGCAATGAATACTTGTTCATTGAATGTGAATGTGTGTATGGTCAAACAAATTCTTCACTAATCAAAAGCCCAATAAATAGAAGAGGAATAGTCTGACTCTATTGGAAAGGATAGACTACTGTGCAGTCAGTGCTCGAACTGACATTACATGAATCAAATGAATGCTCTGGTGTTTGAAATGAATGAATTCCTATCAATAATATGCACTGCTATCTAACAATTCAATGAATGACGAGAAAATGCAATTATCAAGATAGATTAATCGAAAGTGTATCACTCTATTCAATGCTTTACTCAGCAATAATATCAGTGTAATTTTTTACTGATTCACAGCTAGTCGTTATTAAAAGACATATTACTAATTGAAACGTTATTCACAATGATTAGTGTGAATTGAATAGATCATGACCATGTTTATTTTTAATAGTAATAAGTTTGTATTCTTCGTAAGCACACAATCCTTTGAAGTGTGTATTGAATTTTGACGAACAATTGTCAGAAAATTTCCATTTTTTCTCTTATAAACACATTTCTGGCATAAAATCATTTTTTGTTCGTAAAATATTCGATGTTTTTTTCGAAAAAATTTGATTTAAACAATAAATGTTATGAATGTTTTCAAAGTTATGCCCCAATGAATGGGATTTTCAAACAAATTTTTGCTTCAATTCTAACATTTTTAATGCAATTGAATTGACTTTTTATATTTTCATACATTTTTCCATATTTTCATTCCTCTTATGGCCCAAACGCTACAAAACTATCAATAATTTCAAGGCTTATATATATATTTCTTTTCTTTCTTTTATTCTTTATTCAATTCTATTCTAGTTCCTTTATCTAATTCTCAAGATAAATAATCTAAATTCTTTAGTTTAAGAATTCCCTTGTCTGGTGCGATTCCCTTGGTGATTTCAATGAATGATTGATTCTAAACAAGAAAATGATAGAAACTTTATCTGTAACTAAAGTTTATCGTAAGGAATACTAACATTTGATCAAGATAATATTTTGAAAATAAATATTAAATATAAAAATTTAAAAATAAGAAATTAAACGTAAAATAAAGATTAAAATAAGAATTTTGTCTAATATTTTATAATTTAATATTTAAATGGAAAATAAGAAGAATATAAAATAAGCATGGACTTTATTTCAGAAAAACAATACTTTATTAAATTTGATTGAAAACAGAAATTCTTTGAAGAGAAATAAAACTTTTTGAACCGAGTTTTGAAAATATCATTGTTTTAAAATAAGGTTTAGAAGGAATTGAATCCAAAATATAGTAAAGATTGGAGCATGGACATATTTAATAATATTAATAATTAATAAGTTATTAAATCAATAATTAATAGTTGAGACCATCTTTTGATCGATATATTCGTTCGCCAATAAGTATACGTTTTAGTCTTGACTTATATCTTATTCGTTTTGACTGAGAGTTTTGACTTATTATAGACTTATATAAGACTTTGAGATGAAAATCAATAACTTATTCGAACTGATATATCACTTGTGGGGATGGCATCAACAGTGAGCGCACAATCATTTCCCGAGCATTCGGTTAAAGTAAAAAAAAGGGAATTACAAATTCAAACCAAATAATCAGATTTTGTGCGCTTTGTTTTCGTGATAAATTGAGCTCTTTTTCTGGGAAAGTGCCTTTTGTAAGCTAGCTAGATTTGAAAAGTAAACGCGTGTGTTGTCTGTGCAGGTACTGACAGATTTGCACTTTTTATCAATTATTCATTACTTCCAACAGCTCTGAGAAACTGAATTCAAAGTAAAAATATATTAAATATTAAACAAAATAATATAAAATGGATTTTAAATTAAAAAAATGTATAAAATATTATATCCAGTGGTCTATAAATTACCAAAAGATAAAACTTTACTATATTTTCAAAGTGAGATCTGATTTTTTTTATAAGAATTTTACTCTGGTTTAAAGCCATTTAATCTTGGAATGGAATAGATATCATTTGTAGAGTTAAGTATAAAAGTGGAGAAAATTCTTTAGACACAGAAAATCATATAAAAGAAGAGAAAAAAATGATTGGAGTATAAGAAAAGGGAGAAAAGAATTGGACGATGAAATAAAAAGCTGAGAACAAGAATATCATATCATAGCTATAATTTGATGCCTATTATTAACTCGATATTAGATTGAAGTGGTGTTCACTGCGAACGTACTGATAGATAGCGATAGAATAGGCAGACATACGGAAAAATAGTATATTCTTTGGCTTATGTTATGTACTAAACGATAGAAAAGTAGTGCCTAACAGTAGTGCCCAAAAGTAGTGCCGAAAAGTTGGAAAACAATTTTTTTATGTATGACTTGCAATGAAATGGACGGACACAACAATTATGTGACGGCATGAGAGGACCTCCGATGCCATTCCAATGATTTATATGCAGTGGGTTTTTATGAGCTGAACAAAAAACGAATGCGTGTTTGCCTTAACCGGTGTGTCGGCACAATCCCTGGTCTTAATGTGAACGGCATTAAACTAAAAGGACAGAATTTGATTGATCAGAACAGAGATGAGAGTTCATATTCCAATCCATATATTCAGCGGATTTATAAGACCGATAAACATATAGAGGACAGGGATAGAGAACAGGACACCATTCAATACTAAGACTATATTTAATCTAATTCTATCCACTGTTGGCAACGCTATCATTAAAGACAGTGGACTGTCTTATGTAAAGGACATCCAAAGTAGAGGTCGAACTTTTCCAATATTTCTAAACCCTATTCTTCCCAAACCCTTAGAGTATTACAAAATAAAAACCCTTTCCCGACCCTTAGATATTTTTTAAAACCCTTACCCTTGAAATGTATGCTCTTTTAACCCTTAATAATACAATTAATTTCTTATAAGTTTTAATTGTAACATAAATCAATACAAACCTAAATTTTAGTGAATAAACAGTAATTACTAATTAGTTAGCATTTTGAGGTAAATCAATAGATGTTATATCATTTCAATTCAAAAACATTGTTAACTAAAAACAATGAACAAATATAATTTCATACAAAATTAAAGTTTTAAAAGGCATGCATTTCTTCAAAAAATGAAACCCTTCCCTACCCTTACCTGTAAACTTAACCAAGGGTCTGGAAAAACCCTTAGGGTCCCTGGTCTAATGTGAGTTTTTAATAATCGTAAAATTTTATAAAACTGTAATTTAAAATAATATTTAATGAAGTTTATACTTATCAGTAATGGCCATCTGGGAGGTATAGGTTGGTATTGGGGTACCCCCCCTTGGCACGAAAAAATTGTAGTTCCAAACTGCAATAAAAGCTGACCATCCTCTTAATTTTCTTTTTTAATATTATCCTTCTAACCTGAAATTAATCATAACAATTTTATTTTGAAATGTATATCCATTTAAAGTGAAATTATTTTTAGATAATCAAGATCATTTTAATCTAGCAATTAATTTATATATATTTTATACAAAATAGTAGTGTTTAAAAGTCATTAAATTGGTGTCATATGCAAACTAGACACTTCTACTAAAATTTGTACTCTAAGGCTAAAATAGAAAACCGTATATTACGTTGTGTTATTTTTGTCAACAATTGTGATCACTTTTAAAAAAACATTGTATTCATTATACAATTGTTGACAAAAATAACATAACGTAATATACGGTTTTCTATTTTAGCCTTAGAGTACAAATTAAGAGGAATTTTGTTGAAAAATATCATAAATTTTATTATATAAAAGCAATAAAGTTTTTAGTTTATTTACTCAATGGTACAATCCTTGCACCATTAAAGAGTGGTACGTCCCTTTAACCATAGAGTTATAACTTAGATTCGGAATATTTAAAGTGCGCGCTTGAAAATATGAATAATACTTGATAGTCATTGGCCAGGATCTTTTTTAATAGAGTTTGATCATGATACAACGTATACTAAAGGTGAAACATTTGAATTTGAATAAAATATTAAGGGTTTTATTTTTCAATTATCTTGGTAATAGTATTTAGGATTGAGTTAAAAAGGGCCTGAAAAAGGGCCTGAAATTCCAATTGGAAGTTATAACTAATTTCTTAATAAAATGAAACAAATAATTTTCGAGAGTTTAATTTACAGTTCTTGTGATAAAGATAACAATAATTGCATATATTGCAAAACATCATATTAATTTAGCTTGCAAAATATTTTATTGTGTTTATGAGAAAAACGTTTGTAGAGAGAGAGAGACTGAGGATAATTTTTATAATTGAATAGTTTAAAATTAAAGAAATTAACGCAAAGTTAAGTAAAATGCCAATACTAAGATTAAGATAAATATGATTGCAGGCTAAGTAAAACATCGTGGTAATAATCTTATAGTAGATAAATTTAATCAATATAATTAATATAAATGACATTTCTTATCAATACAGTTTTGCTCCAACTATTATGTGTTGAACAAAGCCTTTCTTTTTATGGAAACCTATATATTTTCTGCATTAAATAAACGTAATGAAAAACAAATTATCGAATGATTCGCTTAATGACAATTAAAATTAGATCCATTTTATATTCTCCAAATTTTCAATTCTTATTCAAATAAAATCCTATTAATTTCATCGAATGTTTCATTTAAAATTCTATTTGTGTGTAGAATTTTGAAAGAGTAGTTTGATGAATTAAATTAATGTTAGATTTAATCAAATATATTTATAATAATCAAATTTGATGATAATTTTATAACACAAACAAAATTTGCTTTAAGAGTCCTATGAGAGTCTTGTAAGTCAAATGTGATTATGAGCGTTCTTTCTCTAAATATAAGGAATTATTATCAAATATTGACAAGAATATGATCATTTTATAAAATTTAGAAATTAAATTAAGTTTGTTTCAAGTCTATTATTGGTTAAGTTTGTAAAAAATAAATAAAATTAGCCCTTTTATACTCCATATATAGTAAATATTTTACAAATTTTTAGTTCATAAATCCATACATATTTTGGACATTTTAAATCAATATAAGGCAAGGCTTTGTTTATGACATAATTGAATATTTTGACAAAAATAGATCAGCTTATATAAAACACAAATTTTGTAATAATTAATTTGAAATATTTAATTACTCTTTGCATTTTATATAAACATTCGTTTATAAAAGAAAATAGTCTTGAAAAATTTATTTTATTTTTAAAAATAATGAAATACTATTTAAAAATATTTGAATCAGGGAGATTTTAATAAACTTATATAAAATTTATAGAAATGTATTTTAATAAAATATAAATCTAATTTAAACAAATTTCAATTTGAATTTGTGGATCTAAACTGCCTTTAAATCAGATAAATTAGTAATTTAAACTAACATAATATCAAACTTCATTATTATGATATAATTAGTAAACGACATTACTTTATGAAGATTAAAGATAAATAGGAACATGCTTTATCAATCAATAATTAATGTAATATATTTATTTATTTAAACTATTCGCTTTTCATTTAAAGGGTGAATTTTTCTAAACTTTATTCATTGAAAGCCCTTTTAGATATCATACATAAATATCTTTGAAATTGATAAGGGTATATTTATTTCAATTAACTTTTAAAAGAAATATATATTAAAATATAAATAAAAAAATAATATATAAATTCAAGCAATATGCATACGTATTTGATAATGAGCTTATTTTAGAATAGCTTCATAAAGGAATGTCGGTTATTAAATATAATGCATATATCAACTAAAATAATTTAAAATTATTAAATAATATTTTAAAATTTTGCTTATATTCAACAATTATACCTTTACAAAATGTTTAATTTATTATTATTTTTATTATAAAACTTTTTAATTTTGATAGATTAATTTAAAAAATTTATTTATAAAATAATTCAATTTATTTCATTTCAATTTTTAAAATTTAAAAATTTGGTCAAATTAAATTAATTTCAATGTTTGTATTATTTTTTAATTACTTAAACATAATAATTTTAGAAAAATTAATTTTTGTTCTTCAAAGTCTGGTCTAACTACTAATTTCAAATTTTAAAATATTGCTAGAATGAAAATTATAAATTAAAGATAAATCCTTCCAAAATTTAAGATCATAAACTTAGACAAATAAAAGATATTTTTAAAGTTTATGTTACAGTTTCTCATTTATTTAATTAATTTTCTTAATTATATATTTAAATATTTTTGTCTCAATTTTGATCCTTAATTGACATGATATTTATTTATAATAAATTAAAATCCTATTGGTAGAAGACAATAATTTAATTGAATATAAAAATATATTAGTTACCCAATAAGAATAACCTAATTATGTTTAAATAAAAAGATAATTTTAAAATAATTTTTAAAATTAAAAATAAGTAAATATTAGTTTCAAATCTCAAAATATTAAGCCTATGTTTCCCAAAAAAAATTAATAATAATAATTAATAAAATATATTATTTTAATTGTAAACTGTTATTTATTCAAATAAATTTTTTAAAAATATAATTTTTAAATGAAAAATATTTTACTGGAGAACAAATTAAAACTTATTTTTACAAATTGAATAATTTTTGATTTAATTTATATCTATTATGATTATAATAGAAATATTATTTTGATGCTATAGTAGAATTGTAAAATATAAAATATTTACAAATTTTTCTATAGTTTATATAACAGATCATTAGTTATATAAAAAGAAAAAATTTGTTTTTAAAACTGTAATTTTTGCAATAAATATTTTAAAAATTTTAATCCTATGATAATTTCAATTATTTCTATGCATAAATATTTTCTTGTAGTTGATTATGCAAAATATAAATAGAATCACATAACATAAATTTTAATTTTAAGTAATTGTATATATTTTGTTAAAAAACTATATACTAATAATGTACTATTTATGGCGATAACAATACCATTTTTCAAAAAGAAAATTCAATGATTGTTATTTCAAATTCTTTAATAACAAATGGCATAAGAATAATGAGACTAATATAATCATGAAGGTAAATTATAGAAATTAAATCATAAGAGTGAGCTCTTTTACATGTGTTAATCATCCCGCTAATCATTTTTGTTTTATTTTAATTTTATTTTATTTAATCACCGTTCATTTTTATATAATATGGGTTTTATAAACAACTAGTTAACAAGAAATTCTTTAGACCAATAAACATTCCATAACAGACTAATGTTAAGAGTGGTTCAGTTTTATGAACAAAATATTCAAACCAATATTAAAACAAAATATAGAAAATTCGGATAAATTTTTACCCAAAAAAATTAATCTTTACATAAAATAAATTAGAAATTGAATTCACATTATTTTAGTGATAAATATCTTATCCTTAACTACAAAAGTTTTTAATTAGTGATAAAATAGAAATTAGTTATAAATTATACTCATAAATATTTTATTAAAATAAATTTAAATTGGTGACCCATTATTTGAAGTCAATTAATGATAATTTCAATGAATAAAATGTTAATAGAAAACAAATCTATTTAATTAACACAGCCAAATATAACTGATATTTTTAAATAATTGGCCAATTTCTCAAATAAAAATGTATATAATCTATAAAAATAACCGGTTTTATGAAACAATCAGTTTGATTAAATAAATCCTATTTCTCAATCTCTTTATAAAACGATTACATTCATAAATTATATAAAAAAATTGTTAAGGTTTAGCCAAAAAGATAACCGTGGAGGTATAGTTTACCATCTCAATATTTCTCATTTTTTATGGTAATTATAATATTATATTTGTGTACATTGAAAGTTACAAGTTTAAAAAAATATTCATCCAAATTTCATTTAAAATATCAATATAATGTAACTAAAAAATGCAAAACTAATATATTGAAAGAAACCCAAACTATTCATTGGAAACAAATCATAGCAATAGAATCCGATTTCAGGTCCGCTAAGTTTCTCAATAAAAGCTAAAAATTTTAAACGAAGTCTTAAACTCATAGAAACATTGTTCGCATTTAACTCGAATAATCTTTTATATGACTTATGGGCACTCTTACTAACTAATGAGCTAGATGCACTAAGGCCAACAAAGATCCAAGAGAAGCCAATTATTAATAAGAAAGAAGTTAGTCTTCCAAAAGCTGTAGTATTTTTGCCAAAAGCTATGAATACAATTAATAGCATACAAATGGTTGCGATATAATAGATTATGAAAATCATTTTAGAGAAGAAATGGTTGAGATTTTTAGTCAGATATTCGACGTAATTGTGTTCATGAATTGAATAAAAGAAAAGCCGTGTATTTGAGTATTTGATACTTAACTTAATTTTATTATTGATTTCATTAAACTTTATTCTTAGATAATAAGTCATTGCCATCCATAGAACTAATCCGTAGCAAATAAAAGAGAATAACTGTTGTACTGCTATTATATGCAATGGATTTATAATAAGATAAGCAATTGTTGGGTAAAATTTATCCTCGAAATTTGAAATGAGCAAGATTGTAAAAAATACTATTTGACAAGTTGTATATATTACTAGTGCAATGTAGAATATTGGCTTC